>CAHIKZ030005276.1:1960000-1990000 GCA_903632075.3 Acanthosepion pharaonis | reverse complement strand
AACTGTGTAGCGAAAAAAACATAATTTAAATCAATTAATTTATAATGTTAATACTCTGTAAATTTACATTGAGCACTATTTTGTAAAAATAAAAATATCTATAAGAACACCGGATTATATATCTTACTGTTCTTTCTTTATATATATATATATATATATATATATATATATATATATATATATATATATATACAATTGTTCATATTTTATTTTATTATATTGTATCCAAGAAATTTTTAATAAATATTTTATTTAATAATTATTTTAATATTATATTATATGTAATATTATTATTTATATATTACATATTGTTTTAATTTTAATTTTTTAATTTTAGATGTCACTTTTTACTTACACTATATTTCAAATTTAAAAAAAAAATCTTCACATATATTTTAATACTTCTATGCAATTTCCCTTATGTAAATTAGATGTTAATATTTTAAAATATAGCTCAAGGATATATTAACGGTCTTCTTGATTAGACACTACCACTTCTACTATCGTGAGATATGTCTAGATTCTAAAACCAATTTTCTTGAGAAGTTTCATCACATGTTATGTCTATGATATTATATTAATTCGTAGGTAGACAAAGCTGCGTTTAAGTCAACAGTTACGAAACGAAGTTTTTCAAAATATGTTTCCTTATTTATATCTCAAAGAAAATTTCAATTCAAGTGAACTAATTACTTAACGTCATAATTGGATTCTGAAAACTCTACATTATAACCAATCGTGAAGTATTTGATCAACCATTACAGTTAATTTTCATTCCCGATTATTACAACATTCTGTATCTCTTAGGATGCACCCATTTTTTCACAGTCGATTTATTTCATCAATGGTAATTTCTATGTCATTCGACAAATGTTCATAAACAATGTATATATATATATATATATATATATATATATATATATATATATATATATATATATTGTAAATTATTTGATTTAAAATATGTTTTTCGCTACACAGTTCTAACCATGTTTCAAAACAAGACATTAGTTCCATTTCATCCTCAAGCGAATTTTGGAGTAACTTATTAGATTTGAATAAAAATACATACACCCCTTATAAAAAAAAACCAATACCAATCCTTTATATATACACCTTAAATCAAATCACCCCCATCAATAATTAAGCATATACCGTTATCTATCCGAAAAAGAATAGGTACAAATTCAGCAAATGACAAGATATTCGATGAGCATATCAATTCCTATAATAAAGCTCTAAAAGAGAGTGGCTATAAAAACCCAAAACTAACTTATATTAAAAATGAAAATGGAAAGCATAGAAAAAGCAGAAGTAGAAAAAGGTTTGTACTAGAACTCAGCATGAACAAATGCACAATCCAGAAGGGGCTTCAGAAAGTGATAAAGCTCTCCACGTATTGACTTCAGTTTGTGCAAACGGTTCAAGCGGAAGATTATGACGTTTCACTTGAAATGTGGGAATCATTATCAAATCAGCCCTCAGCATTTGAACAACTTATGATTCAGCGACGAATCGACCTTTCATTTGGGCGAAAGTGTTAAAATAATCAAGGAGTTGCAGTCGGTGGAGGTAGGTGGCCAGATGTAATGGGTAATTTGATTGCAGATATTATCTGACAACTGTCCGGTTTCTCCTGATTGTGTGGCAGGGTGCAGAGTTCTGGTGCCAGATATAGGGATTTTCAGCAGCCACCCACTTGATCTAGGGCATCACTAACTCCGCAGATCAGAACGGTCAGATGGATTGGCATACCTTCATAATCACATTAGTCTCCGCCAACCTTTTCCGAAACCTTTGCACTGTCTTCAGATTGACATCCAAACATTCTGAAATGTCCGTGTTGTAGCTTCCATGGTGTTTCAGAATTTCTGTAGGAGTGAATTTCATGCAGGTCTTTTTCTCACAGACTGTGCCCAACTGACCCTACTAATATGTGCAGTCGATAAATTAAAAAAAAAAAATACACACATGTGGAAAATAAAAATATAAAGGAAAAAGATTACTCATCGCGCCCTTTATATTCTGACTTTTGATACCTACACACACACACACACACACACACACACACACACACACACACACACACAC
Source organism: Acanthosepion pharaonis (assembly GCA_903632075.3). Taxonomy (NCBI): domain Eukaryota; kingdom Metazoa; phylum Mollusca; class Cephalopoda; order Sepiida; family Sepiidae; genus Acanthosepion; species Acanthosepion pharaonis. Next base: position 1,987,909 of record CAHIKZ030005276.1, on the reverse strand, counting down.
ACACACATATATATATATATATATATATATATATATATATATATATATATACGTGATCATTGAAGTCAACACTAAGAGGCGACAGGCTGTTTCTTGCTAGACGAAATCGTCAGGCCTCTAAGTGTTAACGTCGATGTTCACTTTTATATTTACACACACTCTATCTCTGATATTGAGCACTTTATCCCATAAATATAGCACGCCTTAAGAGTGTATTTCTTCATCTATATATATATATATATATATATATATATATATATATATAAACTGATTTTACGTCATTTTTTATACATACAAATATTTAAGTAGAGGCACAGTTTATAAAAACATTATAAACATTAACTACATTTACGGGTCTGAATATCCGAGAAATTTAAAGAAAATTATATATGCTCCGAAGCATTATCCTACACGGAACCTCATTTGACTGACCTTTTACACCATTTATCTACAGTAAAATTCTGAACGGTAAATTAGTTAATACTGTTTTTTTATAAGCAGTGCATTTACTTAAATATATGTATCATTAAAAATAACGTATAAACAGAAAACATATTAAAATATTTGTCAGACATACTAATGTAATACTCTTCAATAAAACAAATTCAGTTCTCTCAGTCACTGGCGTGTTTATCTAAAAATAAATACGCTTATATTCACCTACATCCCTGCTGTGCACCAACGGCTTAGGAGTAGATTCTCCGACTGGCGCCAATTCTCGATCCGACATACAGGTAACCCGACGTCTAGCCACTCAGAGATGATCTGAGATAAAGCGAAACAGTCTGTCTGTGGATGACTATATATATATATATATATATATATATATATATATATAAGTGCGTGTGTGAGTGTGTGTGTGGATAGATCCAGAGAAAGCTATAAGCAATGTAATCATATGGATCTATATAGTATAGCATAGTGTCTGTGTTATGACTGATCAGTTAAAGCTACGAAGTACTGGTAATTGTTTGTGTGGAGCCATGAACGCCCACGTCCTGTACTGACGGGCACAAAAAAATAAGAAACGAACGAAAAAATCTATTTTTGCAAATAAGTGAATATATTTCGATTTTATCCCATTTTTATATTAGATTTTAACTTAAAGCATAAAAATAGGTGTAATTTTTTAATTGATATTTCTGATAAACAAGTGTCAGTTAAATGAAATTTATACTGTCTATCGCTGATAAGAAACGGTATTTTAATAATGGTCGTTTAAGATTTGAAATTATTGCAAATGTTATAAAACCTTTTTTATATCTCTATATATAGCAAATTAAAGGATGTATTCGGAGTGAATTAGATATGTATTAAATAAAAAGCAGTTTATTATATTTCGTTCTAGTCGAAATAGTGATTCTTTATATAATGAACCAGAATGTCTGATAGTTATGTTACAGTAAGAGAGAAGAAATGGTAATAGTAACGTAGTAAAGTTACATTATTTAGAATGGAACGAATGAAAGAAATCTTGTTTAATTTGCCAAGTAGATCAAGAACGTCGTACACTTGACAGATGGCGCTGTCTGAAAGGATGGGTTCTTGACAGGTGTAGTCCATTGAGTCTTGTTTGAATTGAAGATATAAAAATACAATATAAAATAACTAAGTAAATAGATATTAATAAAAAACAGAGTGTGACAGTTAAGAAAAAAAATGATAGATAGATAGATAGATAGATAGATAGATAGATGAAATTAATGAAGGAAATCAATTGAATATGACAGGAGAAAGAAATAATATCTCGCCTTCAAATAGTCGTTATCTAGCAGTCTTACAGAACATTCATTATTATTTTCAGTCTGAGTGTCACTCGCTAGGATATTTGTAAATTAATATTAACCATTTCCTTATGAGCAAATATCCGGCATTCATTTACCCTGCACCCAGTACTACTGTTGATTGAAAACTTTCCATTGAAATTCTTTTGTAGGAAAATAAGTTTCTTAAGTCGATTATGTGTTGTCGCTCTGTTCAGTATTGATGGATGTTTCCTTCCTAACCTTTTCTTTGAAGTAGTGTGGAATGTCAACATCTTGATTATGGAATTATTTTCTCTTCAAGTTAGATATGATATCCAATTTAATTATTGCTGTTATGGAAAGTTCTCAGTTAATGTGGCTTCTATTACTTGTAAATTTAAGGAAACTAATTACCTGTCTAATAAATTTCTTCCATCCTTTCCTTCCTTTGTTTTATAATAGAAAAGTATAGTAAATAAAGCGAAGTTATAGACGTTTTACATGCATGTGTTCGAAAGGGAGATTGTAAAAAATTAGCAATAAAGCGACTAAGAATCCACAGGTTAATGAGTGTGAATGAACGAGAAAAATAACATTATAAGGAGCGAGAACAATAAAATAGGAGGTAACAAGAAGATATTATATAACAATTGACTTGGCATTTAAAGTTTTGAACATCAAAATTGGATGGAAAGTAGAAAGACGTAAGAGAGTTCTACAGAAGAGAATGGCTAGACAAGAAGATGCTAGCAAAGAAATAACGGTTAGTGTAAAATTATATGATCTTGTTGCCAATCTAATACTGCACTTAAATCTATATAATCTAGGTACCATAGAGTAAAGCTCAAGCAAAAAATTACCATGAAAGTATTTATAGAAAAGGCACAGTGGAAAATACATTACGGTATTTGGAAATTGTTTAAAGCCAAGATATCTGCACAGGACCAATAACATTGCAAATTCTTCTTTCGACTTTGTCAAGCGTCTCTACATAGACTGTAGGAACATCAGACCACACATGGGAGCAATATTCGTAGCATGTACGAACGGTACACTTAGAAATATGTAAGATGGATTCTAGTCAACTGAAAATAGAAAATGTGGAGAAAATATACAAAGAAAAAGTTAGATGGATAAATAGATAGATATGAACAGTCTGAGATAGATCGATCGATAGATAGATAACATCGTTTAGCTTTATCCACAAGTATGGGCGAGTAAATCGTAGAATTTGCTCTTGCTGCAAAGGCATAAATTTTCTTGTAAATTTCAAGACAATATATTTGCTTTGCCGGTATGTGTTAGTTTGTTATATTGATATGAAGTTTTAGTACACCATCTGAGATAAAAGGAATTACATACTCGTTGTAAGTGGAAATTCTGCATAATCTGTAAAGGAAATGACTTCAGCTTAACATATATATATATATATATATATATATATATATATATATATATATATATATATATATGTGTGTATGGAATAGTGATTTTCTAAACGTAGCTCAGATGTGGCACAAGGCCGAATGTATGGGCACTCAGTGACGATCGAACTGACTACTCAGTCTTAATTGTTCTAGCCAGAAATACTTGCTAACCATTACACCACTTCGAGGTGCCTGATATATAAATGTAAATAAGCTGATTACTTATCTTGAAAGAGAGAGATTTCACCTGAATAATATTTATGATAGGGATGTCTGGCCTTGTTGCTTCCTCATATTTGTAGTACTGTGTAGGTACTGATCTTAATTAGCCCACATATATATATATATATATATATATATATATATATATATATATATATATATATATATGTGTGTGTGTGTGTGTTGTGTTTGTGTGTGTGTCATTCGATGACAGTACTGGTTCGCTGCATCACAGCTTCTCAGTGCGAGTAGACGTCAGAAAAACTCAAGCTAGGAATGAAACCCGACCGAATCGGTGTGAGTTTTTACGCCTAAGATATTAGCTCTCGGCAGAGGGAAACTAGTACTTCTAGCGAAATTTTTATGAATGTAAACAAACACCACTCTCTCTGAGTGCTCGTATTCATTTAATGAACATCTTTGCGTTTTAGCATATGCGGCTGCTAATGTAGAATTAGGTTGTCTCACAAGACTGCTCACATATATATATATATATATGATGAAAAACTTGAAAATGCAAACGTTTTTTTAAGAATATTTACTTACCGGTTTCACAGTTCTATGATTTCTGGAAGTTAAATTGAGACGGAGAGACCTGTAGCTATCCGATTAACCGTTTTACCGCTTGGTCTTACTTCCTCTGTGTAAATATTATAAGAAGCCACGCGAGCGATCGATATCCTCCATTTTGTGAAGGGGACGCAAGCATCATGTCGACAGAGAATTCTGTGCACAACGTCCGTGTCATCTGGTGCTGGGAATGCCACACTTAGCGAATCACAAACTAGCCTCGAGGTTGGGTTTCTACGCGCGTTGCAGTAGATTCGATTATGGCGTGGATTGTAAGGCACGTCTTCCATTGCCTTACAATCAATCCTCCTGGGTCGTGGTCTGGGTGCCGTCGTAAGCCGCGTGTCCTATCGAGTTTCCTTCGCGAGTGGCGAAACTCCTTGAACGTTATTAGTCGGTTCAGTGAATTTTCTCAGCCTTAGAACGTCTTCTATCGTTATCTAGTGGAGGGGGGCGCAATGGATCCCATAAGTAAGCGGCTCGAATTGACAGAGGAAGAGGTTTCGCTGCTTTTGGTCTTGGGTGCCAGCGGCGGATTACCTCAGTAATTCTAGGTTTTTGCTTACTTGGCGACTGGCTCGAACTAGCCTGACTCTCAATGACTTGGCCTTCCTATGGGCGTGGGTGATTTGCCAGACTGTGAACGATGCGACCTTGACCTGGAAGAAACGGCTTTGCACGCCTTCTACCATAGCCGCCCTTATTGGACCATGTCGGCGAGCCAACAGCTTATATCGCTCCCGAAAAGCTCGTGCTCATTGGTCGTGCATACGCGTGTGAGAATATGTCGCCCAGGGAATTCTGCCGCGAAAGGAATTGTGTTTCTAACGCTGTTGGCCACGGCCAGAATGTTGATTTTGACGACGAGACTGGATGAAGTTATGCGAGGCGACCGTCTTTCTCATCAGGATCTGATCCGATTCTTTGAGCATCAGCTAAAGATGACGATTAGAACTGATAGAAAACGCTTGCATTCGATTGGCTTTAGCGAAAGTGGGGTGACTGGGGCGAACTTGGTTCGTTTGAACGGAGCTAGCCTTTATTTTCTATTTTAAGTCAACCTATATTACATCGGTATGATTTCTTGTGGATCACTCCTCTGGTTAGACTAGACAATCTTTTGTGTACCTAGTTAATGTAAGTGTTGTTCTAGGTCTGCTCCCGGCAACATCTTTGGTTATGATCCAAGATGAGATTCCCAACCTCCACACTTTGTTTTGGCCCTCTTTCATCTCGACTGGGTCAGCTGTATTGATTCCCCCAAAAGCGTTTATATTTTCTCTCTCCCTTAGCGAGAGAGCTTCTTGGTTTTGTTCAATGTACAGAATACATCGGTCTCTCATTTTTGAGGGTTGAACGGGTCCTACTAACGTCGTTTATATTTATTTTGCCTTGTTGGATATTTAATTTGTTTTGTGTCACATCGCGCCTCTCATTGTCAAATATCAGATTTTTATCTAGGAAATAATTATTATCATTAAATTTTTAAATATCGGGGTGCGTATTGTAGGTCCCCCTGAGAGGATGTAGTATTATGTTGTATGGAGGATTGATTGGGCACGGACGAATTTTTGTGGTGAATGCCCAAAATGTAACGAGTGAATGGGTCCTGAATCGGATTAGCTAGTTATAAGATAGTGAAGACCAGAGTCTTTACCCATTTTCGGCCTTGTACCATAATTGTATGTTTAATACAATAAATATAAATATAAATATCTATCTATCTATCTATCTATCTATCTATCTATCTATCTATCTATCTATATATATATATATATATATATATATATATATATATATGTTTATGAGTCTGTATGTATTTGTGTGTATGTATTTTTATGTGTGTCTGTGTCTGTGTGTTTATGTGTCTTTGTGTTTATGTCTGTGTATGTGTGGATCAATTCAAAACCAACCGACAACATAATTATTTGAGGATAGAGAAAGGGAAACAAAGAGAAATGTTTAGAAACCTTTCTATGCTGGCTCATACTTTACAATTGGGAGGACTTTCTAGCGTGCTTGCACACCGTCATCACCTTCGATCTCTCAGTTAATAATCTATACGTCCTGGGATATCTCATTATCGCCAACATATTCTCCTAACACAACTTACCCATTCTAAACCCTTAATTAAGTATGACGGATCACTTTCGATCTCTCATTTGCTAGTATATTCCTCTCGGGAAAACTCATTATCGACAACTCCTCCTCATAGAGCAACTTACACAATATAAGCCCTTAATTAAATATGAGGGATATTTTCTCTATTACTTCACATACTTCTCCAGATCACTTTTCATTTTTCTTTTAGTTCCAACGCATAGAATTCAATTGTGTGATATTCATATATTTTCCAGGTTAAATGATGTTCTTTGGTTGTAATAACGCGAAATAATTGTTCCATCCTTGATGAATATCTTTACCGTGTGATTTTCCAGCCCTACGCCTCCACCATAAATTTTCTCTACAATGGAATCCTTGCCGCATTTTGCTGTTACATTTCTCTGTATTTTTCGTCATTCATTTTCTGCCCTAATATTACCTTTCTATCTGCTGAATACAGCTGTATCTAATTTTTACAGTATATATATTGAATACATTATGCAACCTGGAGTTTTGAGAATTACTTGTTTAGTAACATATAGAAAGTTAATTTCTGTTTTCATTTTTACCTCTAATTTAAAAGGAGTTTGAACCAGACTATATTTAACTTTCTCTAATTTTTAAAAAAAACTTCTTTTCGGATTGTTAAATTTTTTAAAAAATTAAGCTATATTTATGCCCTTTCTCACATAAAGATGGTTCATAATTATTCTTGACCTCCTCAAATATTCTCATATCTGAGAAATACTTCGAAAATCCATAGAAATTTTCTGTTGAAATGTTGGTAATTACATTGGGATTATTCCATTTCCTTTTTACATAGAGTAAATTACTGATTGGCAGTACGCGAAGAGAGACGCATTTTATCGTAATGTTGAATCTGCATCCAACTATTGGATAGTTTTTCAAATTCTATGAAAACAAATCTACCTTCAGAGCTTATATATATATTCTTTCTTATTTCTTTCTTTCTTTTTTTATTTATCTATCTATCTATCTATCTATCTATCTATCTATCTATCTATCTATCTATCTCATAGTGTTCTCATATCTATCTATCTATCTATCTATGATAAATATGTAATTGATGATATGCTATTTTTTATGGGTATAAGTGCTCAATATCAGAATAGGGCGCATGTATCTATAAAAAGTAAACTTGAACACTGAGGTCAACCCTGGGAAGTAAAAGTCTGTTTCATGCATGAACGCTATAGGCAATCCATCTTTGATAATGTCATTAGAAATAAGATGGCATGAAGTTTGCGTTCGAGCACACACGCACACACACATATATTGAATAATATCACTTCGTTTCCCCCATAGCTTGAATATTTATGTAAATTTTCAAGCACAAAATTTTAGGAAAAAAAAAACAATAACATTTTGCTCATATATACGAATACTTGTCACAATATAAAATCCTTGCATTTGGCTCGATAAAGTGCCAAAGTTTTTATTTCATTTTTATTCATATTGAACTTTACAGATATAACACATCCGACAATTTTACATTAACCCCACAGTTCAAAAGATTGAAGACGCCACTGGATATTTTTTAAATTACTCCCAAAAATAGTTGTTTTTACTTTCAAGAAGAGAAATTATATTACATTGTTTGAAATAAATGAGAGTTGATTTTTATTTGATATGTTATTATGACAAGAAGAAAAATATCATTTTTTAATTAAATTTTACTATTAAATTTATATCCATATATATATATATATATATATATATATATATATATATATATATATATATATATATATTGTCATCCACAGACAGACTGTTTCGCTGTATCACAGCCAGCGCATCAGTGTTTCTAGGCGTCCGGTTACTTCTAGCTAGAATCAAAACCCGACTGAATTGGCGTAAGACGGAGATTCTACCACTAATCCGATGAAGGTGGATTTAAGATTATTTATTTTTAGATAAACACAGAGTGACTGAGAGAACTCCGATTTTATGAAGAGTCTTGCATTATTAGGTGTAATAGTCACTGTTTACAAAGCTATATATATATATATATATATATATATATATATATATATATATATATATATATATCATATCTTTTAAAGACATTGATCCATTTACAACTAGAATTATATAAACCTATGTATATTTAGCATAATCCAAACTATTACCCATATTTTCAACACCCGTTTTAAATCATGCCAAATATATCTGCACTTGTTCATTTACATTTCCCCAGAAATATATATGCAAGACCAAGAGCATATATATATATATATATATATATATATATATATATATATATATATATATATATTTAACTGAATTCAAACTATACCATTTAAAACAATATTATCTGAATTCGAATGAAAGGTGAGCATCGTTTGATATTTTTGAATCGACATACTGAGATATGTTCTAATACTTTATATTTATTTGTTACCATTTTGCTAGAGTTGTAACTTTTTTCTGTCCGCTTGTGACATTTATCGCTAGGATAAAAAAAAACACGGATTCTAGAATGATCATAATCAAGTATAAATGAGAGAATTTTTTTACCGAAATGGTAAAATTAATTGTTTGTATGAATTCACCGATACTCATTAGGTAGTACTCTACATCGTCATATTCCAAATGATTTTAATGCTAATACCTCGTAAAAAGAAAGACATACAGACGCATATAATTGCATGTTCATGTGTGTGTGTGTTTGTGAATGTGTGCGCGCCGGTGTGTGAATGTCTGTAAAAATCAAGTTTTATCGAAAAATATATCTTTAAAAGGTAATATGAACAAAATTAAAATGAAATAAATTCAATATTACCATCTTTAAAATAATTTCTTCAATATCCAAGTCAGATGTGTACAATCAAAAACATAAATATCCATAACAACAATAATTCTGAAGCGTGTATATATAAAATAAACAGGACTGTTCTCTACATTATATTGGGGAAACATAAAGTAATTAAAAAAACGTATCTATGAGCATAAATTAGATCTTATAAACTTTTATCAAATGCTTGAGTCATGCATAATAATAACTTCAACTACATGTATGATCTAAAGTTTACTAGGCATATTAAATGCGGAAGTAACTTATTTAGACGGAACTTTCTTCAGAGTTACACTGTCTCAATCTTACCAAAATCTAAAGCTGAGCTCTAGAATTTTCCAAATATTTCCTTTCCTGAAATCGATACCTTTTTCACAAGCCACAAGATGGCTATATTAAATTAAACAATTGAACTAAATTCAAAACTAAATTATTAAAATACTTAAATTGCTCATTCATTTCTGAAATTGAACAAAAATAATTAATAATTATATTAGAAAAATTCAACAACAACCATGTCCCACTGTCTTTTATTAAGGATTAAATTACATCACTTTGTATAGTTAATAGTCTTCAATGACTTTCAGTTAACTTGAAATATATTAATGAGCGTTTCTAAATTTAAAAACACTCGAAAACTAAAATATTTACTCATGCTTAGATATATATACTGATAAAAAATTCCTTGGATATTTTTTAGCACTATGTATGTTTATACATATATATTGCTAAAAAAACTTCCTTACATTTTCACTGATAATGTCCATCAAAGGACAAACCGAATCAGCAAATAGAAGTCTTCCTTTTCTTTGATGCATACACGCATACATACAAAAGCAAATAAAAATAAAGTAAAACATAGAAACACAGTGAATCATTTACTAGGAACATACAAATAAGGCTATTCAAATAAATGGAAATCTTAACCTTCAAATCTTCCTTTTTTTTTCTTCAAGTTTTGTATAAATTTAAATCAATTCATTCGGGTATGGAAGAAGTGGAATGCCGTTTCGATGTTTTTCGGGCAACACTTGGTGTGCATGCTGCGTGCATATAAGCTGAGCAAGCCTAAAATAATAAACTTTGAAAATTTTCTATCGAGTAATGTGCTGAATGTGTTTTTGGCTCTTAGACATTTTCATTAAATTTTCGATATCTGTTCTTTCTTTTAATATGCCTATATATATATATATATATATATATATATATATATATATATATATATATATATATATATATATATAGAGAGAGAAAGATATCGATATCAGTTCTTTCTTTTAATAAGTATGTATGTATGTATATATATATATATATATATATATATATATATATATAGATATATATGAAAAAGATATCGATATCAGTTCTTTCTTTTAATAAGTCTATGTATATATATATATATATATATATATATATATATATATATATATATATATATATATATATATATATATATATATATGAGAGAGAGATCTATGCCTATTTCGATGCAACGACGTTTACATTTGTGCAAGAGACTCTTCTCTCAATACACTAAATAGATGTGAAATAGAAATTAATTCTTTCTCTGTAATGAGGCTCAATTCACACAATCATGTCGGGTCAAAGTTACCCTTGGCCTTTTTTTTCCATTTGACCTCTCACTCCAGTGAGTCAGTCGCCAAACTGTCTCGTAATATATACATGATAAACATTATTCGCTGCATTCATGAAATCAAAATATATTTTATCTGCTAGGATATCCTTCCTGTTCATTTACGCCTTTCTAATCCCGTTCACTCTATTTGAGGCTTTTCCAAATGACCGTTGGCTCTTGTTTCTTCTCTGATATAGCATTTCGTTGATGGCTGGTTCAGGATTATGTAAAATAAGCCACGCGCCCACGGATCGATGCCTTATTGAAGCCCAAGGATGATTTACATATGAAAGTTGATCTTTTTCTTTTCGTTCTTTCTTATTTCTGCAAAGGTCGTGACCGAAAATGTGCTGTCAAATTCGACGTGTTTTGCTCCAGGAGGAGTTCTTAATAATAAAGTACTTGCTTGAAGTTGTGGCACTTTACTTGCTCATTTCTCTTGATATTTAATCCCGTGCGCCATATTGATTCTACGTAAAAGGAAGAAATAAAGGGAACTAAGAAAAAAAAAGGTAGTTGTGAGCTTGGGTAATGAACAAAAATATGGTCACAGGATTCCAAGTATAAGAAATGGGCCTAAAGCTTATTTGGCATCTGAATTTTCCGCTGCCATATTTGAAACATTGTTATTGCAACACATCGTTCGTTATGGCGTTCAATATCCATGACTAATATTCCTTGGTCGATAGATAAGTGATTTTTTGAATGAATAAAGAATACAACATCGGTTTTTATATTGTCTTAAACATCGTTTGCATTCAACTACAGTAGAAATTAATATATATATATATAGAGAGAGTAGCAGTCAGTCAATATAGTAGGTTGCATATTTTCGATACATGACTGCCGAGGCAGATTTTTCCCGCAGTAGGTTGCCATTTCTTTCTGCGTTAGACCAGTTGCCATGCAAGTCTGTCCTGCTATTTACCGATTAAGATGGGAGAAGAAAAATATCCATACATTTCCGAAGTGTATTATTACGTAAGTGAATGTAATTCGAATTCGGCTCTCCGATTACTCAATCAAAGCTGCTATCTTTTACTCCACCGTGCCTCATGGAGTATAGACATCTATTTATGTTCATAGTAACTAGCGATTATACTAAAATGCTATAATTATTTTTTCATATAGTTTGACAATTTTTTCTTAATGTTCATATTTTCTTGCTATCAGAGTAAAACGGAAATTTTCCAACCTATTTCAGAGAAATTTACACTTTCTGGAATCAGAGTTCATAATACGAAATTAGTTACAGAAAAATAAATAAGAGGTCGGTTAACATTGATGCCTGACAGATATACATTAATTCAGTTGTCTCATTGAAGACCCCATGATATTTCAATTTCCATTTTTTTCCTCGTGGGGAAAACACTTTAAAAATTGTTAGGCTGTGTTATTTGTTTCTACCCTATAAATGACGATAACTCAAACAGCATTGGAGTTACGTCCCTTGTACGCAAGTTGAACTGCTGCCTTTCTGAATTCAACATGGTGATAAGCTGACACGCACGTGGAACTCATGTTTTAAGACCAATAAATCCTTGCTTTTCTCAGGCTATAAAAGAATAAACGTTATTTTATTTTGTTAAAATACACATGTCTTTTAAGTAATTCGGGTTTTGTTAATCCCAACAACTTGGGGTATAACAAAAATAAACTGTAAACTTAATAAATGACTTTATGTATGATCCATTCTTATAATGATTTTCTACCTTAGATCTTGCGTCGTTAAAATATTAAATGAATTATAAATAATGGTAATCGTTTTATTAGACATTTCAGTTTAAGGGATAATTTGACCTTCAATGGCCGAGTATTAAGTTCTATTTTGTTTGCAATTTATGAAATTTATCTCTTAAAATAAAATTGGAAATAGGTTTCTCAAGTCTTTTAATGTTTACCATTCTTTTCATCATAGAAAGTAGAGTCGAATATCAACATCTTGGTTCATGTTATTATTTTTCCTTCTGTCACATGTGCTATGCATTTTAATTGTTGCTGCTGCTGAAATTCCTCAATAGATGTTTATTTTAATTAGTGCAAGACTGTTTTGTGATTATGTAGTGCAGCTTAAAATCTTTCGAGATTTTATGCTCCTTTGTTACACTTTTAATTATTGAGCTGAGAAAACATATGCATATGTTTAGATATTTCTAAACGTGTTTAGCTTCATTCGTGCTATCAATAGGAAATTCATCATTTGACGACACTATTTACGAATATGATCCGACTTTACCTGTTAATGTTTTGGGTGTGTAGCAGTTATCTGTGTTGTGCGAAAGTATCACAGGCTCTCATATATTTAACTTCCTTATTTGCTATAATATTATTTTTTTAATGATCAATGCACCCTTATATTTGATATGTTTGGTATTTACTAATAGTACATCATGAATTCCTATGATGGATTCAGCTTAAGTGACGTCTCTGCTGTCGTTCAGCGTCCGGATTTCTATTTTGGAGATATTTAACAAGTTCCATATTTCTTGGAATAAATACTAGAGGATGTTGATTCTACATCAAGATAATTCTTATCCCTAATATGGATACCCACATCATCAAGATAGGCCCCATCTGTACACTCGTCTAGAGAGGGAAAGCAGGCTCTTTGTTTTCTATTAGTGGATTTTTTTGCGATCTTGTAGGGAATGCTTATTTAATCAGTATATATATATATATATATATATATATATATATATATATATATATATATATATATAATTATCTAGGAAAGCATTAAATGGACTGGCAGTCATATTTCCTCCTTATTGTATTCCTGATGAGGTGTGAAATCTTTCACCTATCTAAGATTTCATGGGTTCATATACTTCTTCTATCAGATCCAGACATGCGAATCCTAATTTGGAATGAAATGTCATTTGGGTTAGAATAGAAAGTCCTTATATATGAGGCCATCTACTTCTGTGAGTTTAGGGTATCAGTCATACACTTTTTCTATTGGAGCTGTATGCACTATTCTGGCGTTTAATGATAGATATGACCACATTCAATGTCTTACCAGAAATACATCCAGCAAACCCAATTTGCCTTCATAAATTGATGAGAGCCTAGTTTAGACAGTTTACAATCCTTCTTTCACAATAATGCACCCAAATTGGATATATCTGTATATTTGTGTGATATGAGGACTAAATTTCTCATTCGACAGTGAAATAATTTATGATAAAACTCATTTATTTCCGATGTGAGTCGGATTATAGACTTCCTTCATGTAATTGATATACTTATTATTTAATTCGAGAAGGAAGAAATAAGTTATTTTTTAAATTTCAGCATCAATATCCCTTGATGCTATGTAATTCTTTGTTGTTATTTAACAGCCATCTTAACGTCCTCATCAGTATGTTCGTTATTATTTATGTTTTCATGTGAATTGCTATATGTTCTATTTTCTCGGTCATCTTTAATTTAGTTTGGTCAGGATTGAAATTTGACTCATTGTGTTTGTTGAGACTAGGACACTTTTGTCTATTTTGGTTTAGATCGTATGCTTTTCCACATTCATCCATATTTCAAAACATTGTCTATACTGTATGTCTGCATTAATTCTGTTTCAAATTTTCCGGATACATCGGTTTATCAGAAAATTAAAAATAAAAGTTTAATACTGTTTAATAAAAAAAAACGGATCGTCTACTCATGTACAAGTATAAACTATAAAATAACGTAGAAAGTCATACGAACCAGTCGGATTACTAAAAAATAACAAATCTAAAAAACAGAACTAAAATTGTCGTGTTTTAAGTTTAAATACAAACTCCGCAGATATGAAAAAGTTCAAGAGTTTCTGTGACGGAAAAATATCCCTTGAAGGCACAAAATTTGGCTTCGACTCACTGACTGCTCTTATTGGTAGCTTCCACTGAGGAAAACATGTTCAAATCATACCAGAGAACGCGAATTTTTCTTTAAAAGATTTCTCAAACATTCAGACCATTAGACGAATAATAAATAATTATGCACCTTAATAAATAAACGGCGGGCCTACTCTAAATATATAAATATATGTGTGAGTGCTTACGTGTCTGTGTCAGTATTCATATATATATATATATATATATATATATATATATATATATATATATATATATATATATATATATATAAATAAATGGCCAAAGTCCGACAATTATTTAAATACATTTTTATGTTTAACATTCTTTTCTAGATATAAGTACTTTAGTAAATGTTCTGTTTATAATAAACAGTATTAAATAACATTTACCGGCCTGAATGTACGAGAAATTTTTTCATAGAAAATATTCTGTCGAATTCTATGAAAATTTCTCGACATTCAGGACGGTAAATGTTATTTAATACTGTTTATTATAAACAGAGCATTTACTAAAATACTTGTATCGATAAAAAGAATGTTAAACATAAAAATATCTTTTATATATATATATATATATATATATATATATATATATATATATATATATATATATATATATATATATATATATATATATATAGGGGGTTTGAAAACTTAAATAATTTTTATGGCGATAAAAATTTGATAAATCAGTATTATATACAATCGGATATAGTGAGAACAATTTTAGTAATTTAAATTACAATATATATAGGAAAGATCGTATCACGGGAAGTTACAGATAGAATTATTAAACCCAGAAGTTTTATTGGTTAATAAATATATTTTTATAAAAATGAAATATTAACATTTTTTATCATTTTCCGGGATTTCAGCTTTCATTTTTAAACATACCATACATATGTTTGTCTACTTTGTTAAACTCTTAAGCTATGTATAAAACAATTTTGCTGATTTATTAATAAATGCAAATGTGGAAATTAGAATTTGATATTTGTGCGTTCCTGCTTTTGCACAGAATTAAGGTGATGTATGATTGATCCGGCTTTTTGTACAGAATAGAGATCTCAATTACACTATAGATTTTTCTATAATTTCAAACTGGGTTCTACAGGTCAAAGAAAAATGAAAATCTATGCAGTAGAAACAAAGAAGGCGAACGTATCTGCAGGGGAGTAAGTCAATATTTACGAATTCAAAACACCTTGAATTCATTGACTAACATTATAGGGACCCCGCCATCAATGGACGTTACTATTCCAACAGGTTGAGGTAGTTAAGAAAGAATGTCATGAATTAAATACCCAGGAAGACCAGCTTTGTTAACCAGCACAATCTTCCAGTTTCAATGGCTGGTGTGCATGATTGTGGGATAAGTAGCTGGACTCTCGCATTTACCAAAGTATTATGTATACAAGGAACTATAACGAACAAAAGGAATTCGAATTCGGAACACTGATTTCTTGTTCCAAACCGATAAACATTAAACCACACACACATCAATATATACATATACATATTTACACACACAGACACATATATCGGTACCACTAACAACGACACTTTTAAAAGTGTGTTTATATATATATATATATATATATATATATATATATATATATATATATATATATATATATATATATATAAATATATATATATATATATATATATATATAAACATATGCTATATATATATATTCGTGGGTATGTGCGTTCGTCTGTCTGTGCATGTGTGTGCCAAACCACATTTATGAAAAAGTAGAGAAGCGACGAGAATTTAGACATTTTAGAGATTTATGAAATATTTAAAATGTACATAAGTTCCTAAGTTATATATATATATATATATATATATATAAATATATAAATATATATATATTTACAAACTTTACATAAACCGTCAATATTGTTTACAGTTTTACATATTTTTTCTCAATATTGTTTATATATATATAAAATATATATATATATATATATATATATATATATATATATATATATGCGTGTGTGTGTAGGGAAGGGACAGAGAGAGATTTAATAGGTCGTTTAAAAAATTTTGACCAATAAAATAACAACAAATATTATCTGTATTGTCATTAAAATTGATATTTATTATATATTAATCTTTTGACTGAATAGATGTAGCAAGTGAAAGAATTTAATTTTCGAACGCCCCTGTGTCTGTTTCAACTATACAAGGAATGAACAACGAAGTGGGACTTATTCCCCCGAGTAATTCTCTGGTTTAGAGGTTTCCCTATAGAAATTTTACTATCTTGGTAATCATATATCCATGTTTAATCCCTCAGTGTTTGAATTTATTTTGTAAATACATTTCAACTCCGATCTGCGTCTTTCTTCTCGGCTGTAGAATGAAGACGCTAAAGCACGCATCTGATGTCATCGATGCTATGAAATGTTTTATTGAAGTCAACAGCTACAGGGAAATTGTTTTTATTGTACTTGATGTTTTTTTTTTATGGTTATTAAATCGAAGACGGAATTCTGTTCGAGATTGTGCAGCATAATGTCCTTTATAGCATTTGTGGTAGAAAAGCAAATATATACAAATTGAAATGTCACAATTCAAAGCCGGTATTGTGAATTCTATGTGAGTGTCAGGGGATGTGAATTTGCTATCAATGATGATAGATATACAGGCTTGGCATCAGGTTTTATTGCAGGTCAAATTTCCTTGGTAACATAGTGAATGATGTCTACCGAATGATGTTAAGTGTGTGCAAATTGGGGGTACTGACGCCTAGTGTGAAGTGGGTTTTTACTGAACATTTTTTCCAATTGTATGGTCGAGTTGTAAATTCTGGAAATCTTTTGTTAAGATATGCAAAATCTTGTGAAATTTGTAACATGTCAATTCTGACGCAACTAAAAGATGAAAAATAAATTACAAACTACTCGAGAGTAATTTCCTAATGAATCGACCCCACGCGTATTAAAGTTGTGACACAAGTTCGGTTTAATGTGGGGAGCCCGAGCACGTACGTGCGGGCTAGGAACAAAAATTCCCCGTGCCTGCTTAACCGTCGTTTGAGCTGGCCTCGTTGCAAGCACTGATCCTTCTCTCAAGTGCAATGAGAGTGCGCGACCATGGGCAGCACTTTCCGCTGAGCTGGTAATTTCTCAGTATAATTTTCCTTATTGACGATTCTGTCTTTTGACGGAGCCGCCCCTGAGCGCACTCTTTACGAAGACAGAGATGTAACTGGGAGATGATAAACTACTCGAGAGGAATTACTACTCGTCAGTTGCGCTGGCCTCGGTGTGAGCACTGATCCTTGTCTCTGATGCAATGAGAGGGCGCGGCCTCGGGCAGCTGTTCTCTAGAAGACAGAGACGCTACTGGGAGAAGATAAATAGATGTGTTACAATCTTATTTGGGGGAATGTAGACGCTATAGGCTCAATGTCTGTATTATAAATTATCTACTTCCAGACACTCTTCAGTTTTAACTAATTTGTATATTTATTTTTTTAAAAAGTTTATTTCATTAATTAACTGTCCTTCATTATTGTTCTTTTATTCGAGTATTGTTTTGATTTTCATATCAAAAATAGTTCTGTTTATGAAAAACTTCTTATATAATACCAAGAAATTTATAATTTAATTGGCAGTCAAAAAGTTGGCATCTATTCGTAAAACGTTTCTTAATCATAACAAGCCAATTTATGAATGAAATGTTCATTTGAATTTTTGTTTCAATAGTGAAGATATCTTACAAAGATGGCTAGCATATATATATATATATATATATATATATATATATATATATATATATATATATATATATATATGTCTGTGTGTGTCTGTGTCTGTGTTTCAGTGTGTGTGTGTGCCCTTCGGATTTCTAACAGCAAATTCATGAACGAAACACGTTATTCTTCCAATCCAGTCGGACAAAATCGTTTAATAGCCTACATCAAGGTGTGACGTCGTCCCCTGGTCGCAGCGCCAACTTTAACGTTCTATTCTGGTCTACTATGGCACCAACTGTGACGTCCCTAAACAGCACCAATTGTGACGTCCTCGCCGTGGCGCCAGCTGTTCGCTCCTCGCTGCTCCGTTCGGGTGTCGCTGCTCCAAACGTGACGTCCGCCTGTCGCGTCAGTCGTGTTGTCTCGTCCTGTGACGACCAACTGGCTTGGTATCGGTCGCGGCACCCAAATGTGACGTTCTAACCTTTTGGTGATTCGGGTGGGAATCTGGTTAGATTTGATATCAGCCTCGTCGTTCCCAACTCGCTTCCAACGCCTGGTTACCAAGGTAACTGCATTGATCTCCAGTCTGCCTACCCACGTTGTGAATTTATCTTAGGCAGACGAGATCAATCAGTGGTTGGGGCCGTAATGCAAACCGATACCACACAATATGCATAAAAGAAAATAAGATGAAAACTCAAAATGTTCAAAGTATCAAAGAAAAAGGTAACAAACTTTATGTCTAGTTGTTCGATACATAGGACTGCATCTATCTCCCGACCCGTTCTGTGGATTGTGACACGTCGTTTTCCGTTAGGCAAGTTTTAACGCTTCAAGTTGTTTGCTCTCTAAGAAATTGGTGTTTCGGTGTGTCTTTGGATGAAAGTCGAAAAAAACTTATTTCGGTGGTCTGGATCTAAGTCGCTCTTCAAAATAATTGTTCTTGGGTTGAAGAGTTGTCCGGAATTTGCGTGAATCTTGGTCAGCTATCTGCGAAGCGGCTTCAACTGGAGACTCCTCAAACTTTTCTGGAACTGAACTTACTGGAACTGATTTCTGCTCGTTGTGGCTTCGCTTATATGGACGCCGACCAAAACCGGGGTGGGTCTGTCGGCGTCGGGGTTTCCTCGATAATTCTAAATACATATCCAACTCTCTGGTTAGGAATTTCCATTTTTTCCATTTTGGGGAACCTTTCCTCACTCCCACCTTCTCACCATACTTCAGAGGGCGTGAACTGCCCTCCCCACTTCTTCGTAGCAGCTTCTCATACCTACACTCTGGATGAGGCGGCGACAGCCTCCTTCGTGCGTCACGTGATCACCACTCGATCAATTATGTCTTAGTCGGGCGTGGACGAATCCGCGGCTTTGTTTCTGGAAAAAAAAATATCTTGCTTAACTAAAAAAAATTATCTCTTCTCTTTTCCTTTTCTTCCTCTTAATCGCCGTTATCATTAGCCGAAAAACGGGACAATATGAACAATGGCGGTCATAACTCTTGTTCTACATGTGGTTTTCGTCAATTATTTTATCGCCAATTATCAGAATGGGTGGTCTTCTTAACACGGCCAACGTCGCCCCGAAAAGACATTTCTAAATTCCCATTCATTTCCCTTCGGTACATATTTCTGATAACATAATTTTATTATCGCAAGCCAAGGATGTTCCGTCGAAGGAAATCGGTCAGTGGACACTCGTGGGTGGCTTTGAATTTTTCATATCTGTCCAAAGTCCATTTAGTTGCCTGTTTTTCATCACTTATCGAAATAACATTTTCATTTGATTTTTTCTTTGGCCAGTCGGTCTGTAGTTGATAATAAGATACCTTCCCGTACCAATAGTTTCTTTTCATATCCTTAGATAACACAGCCGTCGCCAAAACATATCTGATTCTTTCTTTCTTTCCCTTTCTTTTTACTCAGAATTTCCCTGTCATTGTAATGACATCCTTTCGCCATTTGTTACTTATCAAAATATCCCTTATCCATTGTTTCTTAGCCGTGTGTGTGTTCTGCTTATCATCTACGATTCGGTCTTTACCCTCTCCTTTACTTCTTTTCTTTCTTTTCTTTTTCTGCCTCGTTAAATGGTGCCACAAAGGAAATTGTTACTGTGATGGGAAATAATTCTTCGCTCGAATTTTATTCCTTAAAATTGTGATGTTGTTAAGATAGCATTAATTAATCAGAATATAACTCTTGAATCTTTTTAAAAAATCTAAGCAATGATCATGTACCCTTAACCAAACGTGTTACTGAAAAAAAACACTTCTCTACTCAAAAGTTGAATTTTTACTGATTGTTTACCCTCGTTCAAATTTAAAAGGAACCATTTTTTATGGAAGTTGATATGTAGTTATGTACTATATTTATGTATCATTCTTTTTTTTAGAGTTGATAATGACCAGCGATTGTCAATGATCCCGTAATGCACTAATTAATAGTAAATATAAAATTAAACGGGCGGATTGCCTTGTGCAGTTTAAAATCATTTGTATATTTATGTAGCAGAAAGAGAATCTGTAATAAAAGACAGGGGGGGGAAGTTATTTTAAAAAAAATAACTCGTTAATTATTCTTGATAGAATATTCTACAATTTTTGTTTAGTCATTATTTTGTAGTTCATACATAAATAATTTCACACTGTTACATAATTTTTTCTTGTTTTTATTTCAATCAAGTTTGGGTCATTTGTCATATTTGGCGTGAATTCCAACAAGTGGCTAAGAAACTTGAATAATTCAGTTATTTATCTGAATAATATTCTTTGCGAGACTTGTTGTGTATATCTCATTAATATTTAATCAACATACACATCGTTCTTAAAAGGTTCATAGTCTTAGAATAGACAATAAAATGCCTGAGTAAAATATAATTGAAAAATATATATCCGAATTTTCTGTGAACTCGAGATCAATGGGAAAGCAGACAGCAAAATAGTAAATTGGAATGATACATATATTATGTAGAAAATAAATAATTTTAAAGTTAATATGTCGTCTTCCAGACATTCTATAATAATGGATAGCATAAAGTAATGAAAATAAGATATTATTAATATAATTTGTAACTCATATACTCGCTGATTGTCATGAAATGATTTAATATTACATTTAACAGAAGATACTTTGTTGAACGAATAGGATATAGTAAAAGTGACCTCCAACACTATTTCTGGGCATATTGATCACATCTTTTGTAAAGAATGAGATTTCCAAATATTGAAATTGATAATCAATATTAGGTTAAGTAATTAAAATCATACGCTTGTCACATAAAGTCATATCTTTATTTTATTTGTAACAGCTTTATAGGACAATTTATTTGCCATTTTGATCAGTTATTTTACTTTATATCTGGCCATTTCACCAACGCTCACTTGTATTCTCTAGCCTACAGACCATGCAGCCAATGATAAACCGCTCTTTCCCCCAGACGTCAAAGCATTTTAGAGATAATAAAAATGACCTCACTAGTAGGCATTGCTCACCTACCAGAAGAAGAAAAAGAAGTGTATAAGCAGAAGGCGGATGTAGAATGAAAAAGGAAAAAAATAGGAAGATGAAGAATAAGGAATGAAAAGGAAGTATAAGGAATGAAAAGGAAGAAGAAGAAGAAGAAGAAGAAGAAGAAGAAGAAGAAGAAGAAGAAATTAAAGAATAAGAAGAAGAAAAGAAAGAAAAAGGGAAAGAAGAAGAAAAGAAAGAAGGAGTATGCAGAATGAAAAAGGAGGCACAAGAACAGGAACCATAAGAAAACGAAGAAGAAGGATGAAGAAAATTTCAAAAGCAGTAGGAAAAAGAAAAAGAAGAATGTGGAGATAGAAAAAGAGGAGAAAGGAAGAAGAAATACAACGAAAGAAGAAACTGTTTTTGATCATTATATTTTACATAATTTATTTTTTCTATCATTTCATTAATTACCTGATTGTGGATTTGATACCCGTCATAATAATAAGATGATAATTGCTGCTGAGATAAGATTGAATATGATCAATAACTCTTAAATACTGGAATATATTATATTATGTATGGTGGACATGAAAAGAAAATCATTTTTATGTAGAATTTGCTGCAAGTGCTAATATTTTTGCTTTTAAAATTATTTTTATCCTGTTTAATATAGTAGAAATGATTTTCCGTAAAGAAAACACTTCAAGGATTTCCAACAATATAATAGATAATATTGCTTAATAATTTCCTGATATTTCCCACTGAAAAAAAGATGGGAAATCAAATTGTTGAACGAGAGTCAGAATTGGGCTTCTTTGCGAAAATATTTGAAAACATTTCTTGATTCAGAAAATAAAAACAATCATACAGTTCTTCTCAAATGCATAATGCCTGTACACATTAACAAATTGAATAAATTAAGATGAATAAATATCTATTACAAAAGATCATTTGATTTCTACTGCGCGCATTTTAATTTCGTTCGCTGTGTCGGAGATTTGTAATAGTGACATCGACGAAAGGTTCCACCCACTGTAAGAGATAAAATGGAATTAAAAGCAATTAATGACAGAGAAATTCTCAAAAACCAATTGAAAATTAACAAAAAAAAAAACTTTAAAGAATACAGAGAACATTACATTTTAAACAATGCCATTTCAAATGTATTTTATGTTTCATAGATGACGTGGAAGCATTTGATCAGCTAAGATGCAAAGGCCAACTGAAATACTAGAAAAGTTTGACTTACATGCGAAACATATTCGATAAATCCATAAACATTCCTTGTAACAAACAAGTTTCACGCGAAGATATAAGACTATTGAATAGACATAAATAAATCTTAATTGTTAATTTTCTGGATGGTATGGTTGATTTTTGTTTGTTTTTTTACGATTTATCAACACTTTCTGTATTACTTAAAGTGGAAACATAAGTTGAATTGTAAGAATAATTATTTGGATTCTTTGCAAGTGAATATTCCATTAACATCATTGTGAGAATAACAGTGATTTTTCCAGATACAAATTCTACTATTTAACCCATATCTGTGAGGAGAACATGAATTTATACCATTGTTGAAAGTATGTACGCGTAAGTGAATGTATTGGAGAAAGCCGGAATTTGAACATGGCTCTACGTTACACCACCTGCACACTGCCTTATGTAGAGTAATGAATGCCGAAAAAAATTTCTAAATGATAAAAAAGAGATTTATAGCGATAAATTTGATGTTCTAACGTGTAATCTTAATGAAACTATGAAGGAGAAAATGTGGGGAATGAACATGGTTTTGGGAAAAAATGAAATCTAGAAAACATAACCAAATTAAAAAAAAAAGTAAATAATAGTGTGGATGGAAGTCTGGAGAATTTTACACGCACCGTACACATAAAAAAGCAAATGGAAACAGTGACTTTTTTAAATTTTGTGAATGCAAGAAAAACAATGCGGTATTTTAAAGTTTAAGGACATTACTTGAAGCAACAAAAGACACGAGATTTTGATATATAGATGACAGAAAATGAGCTTCGATCCCATCTAAAACGCCGTTATTCAGAAATTCATATTACTATGAACTAGCTTAATTCAATTTAAAAAATGATAACACAATATTTCTTGTCACGGTTTTGCTAAGAAATATTTAAGAGTTATATTTTCTTACATTAAAGGAAGTTATTTCGTAGTAAATAAGTTTTCTGTCAATGATGTTGGTATAATACAAAATTTATTAAATGAAATGTCTATCATCTGAATTAACATAAACTAGGACCCTATCTTTTTAACCATATAATAAAAATATACCAAGGCAACTTACAGTTTTCGAGGTAAGTAATAAGACACTAGTACAATATTTGAGTGAACTGGCAAACATACCGCCCTAGGTATGATTATAAACTACATCCGCGTCCTGTGTAAGACGATAAACTTCATCCGACAACCAGGAGGTTTTGAGGAGCGTGGAACCACCTCTTATTTGCTGGCGTTTCTAGATCAACCCTGACTCGGGATGCTAGCACCTGTTAGGCTCCCAGCTATGGGCAAATAGTTAACCTTCCCCAAAAGCGTCAAAATACTATGACAGTTTAAAAATAGGTTTTAGTACTATCAGTACATTTTTGTAAAAAAAATATTACCAGCAAAGAAATTTTGAAGGAAAAAATTATCACCAGCAATACATTTTTGAAAAATAAAATTAACGAGAAATATATTTTTGAACAAAATAAATAAATAAAAATATTACCAGCAATACATTTTTGAAAACAAACATATTACTAGTAAGGAAAAAAATGCCTGCAATAAATATTTAAAGGAAAAATATTCCCATCAATAAATATTTGAAGGAAAAATTGTTGCTAGCAATAAATATTTGAAGGAAAAATATTACCAGCAATAAATATTTGAAGGAATAAATATTATCAACATAAATTTTTGAAGGAAAAATGTTACTAGCAATAAATATTTCAAAGAAAAAAATTACCAGCAATAAATATTTGACGGGAAAAATGTTACCAGCAGTAAATATTTAAAGGGAAAATATTACCAGTAATAAATATTTGAAGGAAAAAAAATGTTACCAGCAATAAACATTTGAAGGAAAAATATTACCAGCAATAAATATTTAAAGGAAAAATATTAACAGCAATAAATATTTGAAGGAAAAAAATGTTAATAGCAATAAATATTTGAAGGAAAAATTACCATCAATAAATATTTGAAGGAAAAATATTGCCAGCAAAAATATTTTTCAAGCAGAATATTACCAGCAATAAAGATCTTGTCGACATTAAATAACTCATTGATGTTGATATGCCGTAAAACAAAATAAACCAAATCTGAAAAAGTCATGTTTGCGTTAACAATATAGAAAAATGTGCGGTTGTAATCAAATGTACGCGAGTTCATATTTTTTTTTAAATTGAACGCTTTTATTAACATGAAGAATATTCACCTCGTATATTAAAACTATTTAAGATAGCAGGAAATGATTATAGGTGATGGAAATGAAATTGAATGGACTGTCCAGATATGCAATAAATAGTGATGATCGATGGTTTATAAATCTATCAGTCGACCTCATTAGAAAATTAATTGCAACAATTGTCCACTTCCGCTTTCAGTGGAGTAACATATGTATAAAGTATGACGCAAAATTGATGGAAGCATAAAATAAATAAATAACTTGGAGAGTTGATTCTCTGGGGAAATAATCATTTACTATATTCTATTGATTTTCCGTAGGTTTAAATTTATATGTCAATGTTGACAATATAGTTAATGGAATCAAAATATAATTAGCGAAATATGAGGCTTGAGTGCTAAGCAACTATTTCTATCATGACTCTAGCTGAAGTATATTTCAGATAGATCTCCAAACCGCCTAGTATATATATATATATATATATATATATATATATATATATATATATATATATATATATATATTCGACTCTCTGGTCGAATTCGACGTATGGGGTTCAAGCAGATCAGTTCCCCAGGAAACCGACTGCCCGACAACAGCACAGGAGATTTGATTATTGTGCTGAAGGTTTCGTGCATCCACACTTTTTGAAGGGACGAACACAAAGACCTGGTCAACTACGTGCCACAAGGTTCCCAAACGACCCTCCGCAGGTTATGAATCCAGAGTTGTCCTTCTCCTAAACAGGTTACCATCCAAGGCTATAGAACCCAGTCTATCCCGCTATTTACCCATAGCTGGAGAGAGAAGAGGATTAAAACCTTTCCAAGGGCATTAGCACGTAAGTGAATGTAACTGTACTCGACTGGAATTCGAACTAGATTATATATATATATATATATATATATATATATATATATATATATATATATATATATATATATATATAGTAAAAAAAAAAAGAACAGTAAGATCCGGTGTTCTTATTGATATTTTATTTTACAAAAGAAGTGCTCAAAGTAAATTTGCAGAGCATAAATATATATATATATATATATATATATATATATATATATATATATATATATATATATATATATATATATTCTGATATTGAACGCATTCAATCGAAAATATTTCCTAAATATGTAATGCTCTTGATAGAATCTGGTATGTAGAAACTGTCGAGATACAGAACTGTAGAGTAGCCATCCTCCGAGCGCAGTCCTCACAGGAAATAAATTAAAACCCACGAAATATGCCATAGGAAATGAATTTAAATCTCTTCTTTCTTAAATATAAAGGGAGGGTTGAGATACAACGGGCCTTTTTTTTCATGGATGTGAATTTGATGTTTTGCATTTCCTGAACTTTCACTTTCTTCCTCTTTACATATACATTTCTTTTCCCTTTTATATATATATATATATATATATATATATATATATATATATATATATATATATATATATCAGATTAATAAACATTTATTAACTCATAATTTACAAGAAACTTTAAGGAAATTTGTAGTTGATAACACAAATATCCTTTTGAAATCACATACTCATACACAACTCATGATTAGGGAAGTCTTGTGTAGCCAGTTATTCTCGCTTACTGAGCACACCCGGCTACTGACGTTGTTAACCAATCCCTGTAGCAGACTCCTGTTCAGGCATATGTGTGTTTGTTCAAAATCCAATATGCAACATGCAATATTTGAATAAAATATTTAACCAGAATTAAAATATTTTAAAACAAATTTCTCCCTATGATTACACTCTAAATCTTAATAGACGAACTGAGCTAAAGCTCAGTACGTTTATTAAGAAGATTTCGATCAATAATATTTTTGAGGAGGAAGTTTTTTTTTTAGTAAACGCATCCATCGCTAGGGAGATGTATGGATTGTCTTTTGTGGTCCACAGGGAACCATCGTGATATAGAATGAGTTTCTGGGCTTGCATAATAATGCTGATTTCCTGGTCGGTAATGTTGCAATACTTCTTGGTCAGGGTTATTGCAGCCATTAACAGGTCTTCTGTGATCGACGGGTAGAATTTGGCGAGGTCAAATTGCATGAATTTTTTTATTTTTATATTAGTGAACCAATTAATAGCATCTTTAGTATTCTTCCATTGGTTTAACCCTGTGTCATACCTAATGTATTTGCAGGCTCACACTGATTTGCTGATTTTACCTATGTTATTCTTGGAAAGATTAAACAATTGGGACTGGGGAAATAATCCTTATGGTACTTCACAGTAATAAAAGTCTATTGTTTTATGAGTTTATGCATCTTCACGTCGATCTAAAATTTAGTGCCTGTATCGTGCATTTTATAATTAACATTTTCCTATTTAGACAGGGATATCTTATATATCTTATTATCTTCTTTACAAATAACTTAGCGGTAGTCGTCAAAGTTACAGTAATATAGATTGCCAGTTTTATCAGATTTGATTTGACTCCGCAGAAGCTTGTGAACTAATTGGCATGTTACTGCTGTGGATATTTTGGTATACTTTCGAGAATGGGAGAACGGGTCTGAACGGAGACAACATAGTTATTCTCCTACGTAATGTCAATGCACAACAATCTGACCGGTTTAGGAAACAACTCTTCAATGATCACAGACTTAATATCGCCTCTAACACCAAGGCCAAGTTGATCAACTTTTTGGACATCACTTTCGATCTATCCAGAGGAGCACACACGCCGAAATAACTTTATATATTAACAGAGAATTCACCCACCTACCTGGAATTCTAAATAACTTACACAAATCTGTACAACACAGATCCTCAAAAATCTCCAGCATCAAAATTATCTTTGGCAAATCTAAATCTAAATAGGTAGATGCACTAAATAAAGCTAAATACAAAATTAAACTAGAATACATTCCAAGCATTAATAAGAATGTCACTAATAAACGTAAACTAGG
>CAHIKZ030005276.1:1872500-1957500 GCA_903632075.3 Acanthosepion pharaonis | reverse complement strand
TCAATTAAGAACTAACGTTTATCAGAACGTCATGGTTACGTATAAAATGTAAATTTTCATAGCAATCTACCGGCATTATTTTCACAGTTTGGTTATTCCATGTAACGAATGTACTGTCACGTTTTAGAATATGATTGAGAGTGTTAAATAGCACTGATTTAATTTCTCTTTCTTTAGTATGCGAATAATTTTTCAAGTGAATGTTGACTCTTAGTTAAGAGTTTGAAAGCGAGTTTACCCTTTCAACATACGTAGTTAAGTTCGTAATTAAAAAGCAGAAAAAAAAAACAATCAAAAATAAAGCGACATTTTTTTATTCTCTTCAATGATTTTTATTTCTCAGAGAAACGTTTTTTATAACATTAGATATAATCTTGACATTTGCGATGTTCTTTGTTGGGAGATTACCGGTCTGAAATGTTGAAATAATTCTGCAAGAAGTCAAAGTAACACGTTTCACATTATCTTTTGACATTTTAGGCTAATTTGTCTAACCGGAAAGAAATAATTGTCAAATAAAACAAAATACAAATAAAGCTTTCGTTTTTTTGAAGATGATTTGTTATATGTTTGCATAGAACACAATATATTATTTAAGAAAATGTTTTTTAAACTTATTTTAAAAGACATGAGGAAAGTAATACTGCATATAATTATTTTTAGCAAGTTTCGTTTTCCGTCCAATGCGTCTTGTGAAATCACAGGTATGATGTTTTGAAAAACAAAATTCAGAATTTGTTTCAAACAAATTATTAATTATATCGATATGAAATAAATCTTTAAAAATATATTTAACCACTTCCCTGCAAGTCATTTTGGGAAAAACGTTTCAATTTCAGAGAAAATGTTTTATTTGTTTTTAATATCGTAACTAAGAAACTGAAGCACTTTGAAGTACTAGCGCGTAAGCAAAGGAGAGTCTTAAGGAAAATCGAAACATAATCAGAATAAGAATAATGTAGCGGAAAACTATTGGACATTTAATAAGTGAGGTTGTCTTGTAGAATGTGTCACTCACGAGGCATATCGAGTGTAAGGAGAACACTAGAAGGCATCGGGCAACCTACCTGATGAGCTATTGTGAGTTTATGTTGGAGTCGTTAGCTTCGTAATGTACTAACCTTACTAAGAATTAGAACGTTTAGTAGGTTGTGCATCTTCAAGAAACATGGTACATAGAAAAATAGATATATAGCCTCTCATTTCTGATCCACCAGGATTTCCTTTTCGAAATTAACAAATTATATATTCCTAGTGGTCGATAAAATTTAGCTGCTTCGTAGCTTTTCAGAGTTAGCTGTGTTTAACTTTGCCAACACTTCAAGGAAATATAAACTAGCTACCAGTGAAAACTTAAATGCAGAAACTACGCTGGATTTGTTAATAAATATATATATATATATATATATATATATATATATATATATATATATATATATAATTATGTATTTAAAAATATGATTCCAAATCGCTACATAAGAGGTCTCATGTTACAAAACAAGAGCCGAAAACTTCAATATAATCCTTTAAATTAAATTGAGTTTAAATTAAAATGGGCTCCGTTTCTTCAAGCGAAATTTTTGTTGGAATAACGTATATCTGAAATTTACTTGTTTTAAAAATTGAAATCAAAATCTCCATGGTAACAGCAAGGGCGAATTGTTTAAATTGGGTAGGCGAGTGTAGGGTGTTAATAATAAGTAGCGGTATAGAGATACTTTCAAGATGTCAATTCGGGGAAAGGTGGGGGTGTCTAAAATGAAACGGAAGATGTATTAACCTTCGTCTAGTTTGCTTGTTCATGGAGATTTATTTATTTATTTTATTTTATTTTATTATGAAAGAGAATTGTGCATATAAAAAAAGAAAAAAATTTTCCTCAGGACATTAGTGTCAAGAGAACGTAATTGTGTACGCCGGAATTTCAACTTGTCAAACAAAACTGCGTTTCTCACTGATTACAGATACGCAACCAGATATAGTATATAGATATAGTATATAGATATACGTTGATCGTTGGGCAATTATATGAACTGACAATTGGTCTCAGGCCGGGAAGTCATAAAAAGTATAAAGATCGTCGTACAAACACATCTGTAGCTGGGTTTTGAAATTTATTTTTGGACATGTTTATTCGTCTGTGTCTAAAAAAAACACTTTGCTAAAACCGTATATACCCGTCCACGCTGGGTCAAGGGTTAAACAAAATAACAATATGACAATATTAAAAAAAATGAAAAAATAGAAGTGCAATCCGTTTTTGTCGACTACAATTAGAAGGACATATTGTAAGCAAGATTATTGCTTCATCTCTCATACATTGCTATTTTTCGACATAACCCACGTTGTTTTCGGTAAGATCACACTAATTATTACAGGGAAGGTAGGACTTCCTAAGAAAATGTCGGAATGGCCAGTTTTCATTATTCATTTTGTGTATTTAAAAAAAAAAAAACAAAGTTAAAAGTAAGAAACATATTTTAAGGGTTCTGTTATTTTCAGTATCGGATACGGATATGTTTGAAATCACAACTGCTAATAACACAGGTTTATTTAGGGAATAGAGGTAAAATACATGTCCTATTACAAACCCATATATGGTAGGATATTGGTTCATACGTTTCCCGAATATATTTACGCTTGTATACGTAAATGTGTGTCACGACCCGACATGAATTCGAACATGGCTCTCAGATGATCCCCCCATCTAAATTAACAGCCTGCAGACACTGACATATATTATGGGCAAACCCTACCCCTCTCTCTATATATTGCATTACTTGCGCATCCTTAAGGAATGTGAAGGATTAAGGTGCGTTCCGACAGGAATTGAAACCCTGCCACTTATTTCATTTAGGGAGACCCCATTTTATGCTAAAGGTAAACAACTAGATATGCAGATCTGTAAACATTACAAAATATGGGTAACTATTTAAACATGTGTAATCAATAATTATCATGTGTAAACATAGAGACTTTAAAAAAGTAATACACACGTTCCATAAATAAAAAAAGCATATTTTGAATATACGCTGTTTATCGCTAGAGGGCGTCGTCAGTGATGTTCTGAATTGCGTCATTGGGAAGTTTCGTGTCTTTCAAACATCATACTCCCCTCACCAACTGGACCCTATCACAGCTGATCAGTCTCTGATTCCCCTCATCTAAATTAACAGCCTGCAGACACTGACATATATTATGGGCAAACCCTACCCCTCTCTCACGTATTTGATTGGAAGTTGCAATGGTGTGAGCTCTATTTAAGTTGTTTCCGTGGGAGATTTTAATTTTTCTTTTTTTTATGTGGATACTCGTCGGATACTCGGAAGATAATTATGTGTTTTCCGGTTTTTTTTTTTTTTTTCTTTTTTTTCTCCTTTTTACTTTTGACTTTTTTCAACCTTCATCTCTCAAACTGACATTTACTGTTAGTAAAGAAAAACAAAATAAAAATAAAACAATAAAATAAAATAAAAAAAAAATATTAACACCAATTTTAGCAAATAAATTAATTTAATTTGTATCGAAATATGAATCAAGAAACAATAAGGAAATAATTTGAAATTTAATATTAAATATTATTGATTTTTCATATTTATTGTATATCATATAAAATAAATCCGGTTCTGTTTATGTCTGTTGCAAATTATTGTTTCAATAGAATAGAAAGGCAGAATATTAAAATACGAAAGCCAAACTTCAGAATGATCATATTATGATGGTATACACATTAAAATCTTCGAACTTGTTAAAATTACTCAATGTTATAATCATTATTTTTCTACCCATTGTTTTTATTACGTCTCTATTTTTTTTAGTAATACTGGGATCTAATAATTAATCCTAGCTCTAAATGGATTATATGATTTATGCATTCCAATATCCGGTTCAATGTAATTATTAGCATCTCTTTAGTTCTGGAGTATTGTCCGATTTTGAACAGTTTGTAAATCGACACTTCAAACCTTTCCTGAAAAGTCGGTTGAAATCTGAATGAGAATTTTCTTCCTTCATGATATTTCAATTCTTTTACATTCATAAATTAATTATCCTTTAAATCACATGTCAATTGCAACAATGATGTATATCGTAATTATTTTTATATACTATCCAACTTTTCCCATATATTTAAATCTAAAATTTAAGTGTCGATAATATGTAAAAGAACAAAATACTAATATTAACAATTTCCCGACCAGGTCCGTCGCCATATCCGAGACGATATGACTAGAGTTACGTTACGTATAATCTCAAATAATTGTATCATAAAACGTTCACTTAATGATTTAAAATCTGAATTTAAAAGAAAATATGTATTATTCTACAATTCAACTTGCTTCATTGCTGTCCGCTTCAGTGATAAACGTCAGGAATAAATTTTTTAAGCAAATATTTATTTTATCCGGGTCGTAGAAGTATGATACGTTGATTAATTGATTAGCTTTTCCATCTTTTGCAAGTTATTTAAAGCCGGAAAAAATTTAGATTGTAAGAATGTGTTATCAGTTAATAATGATATACTGATACAAGTCTTACGATATCTATAGAAAGAAGAGGAGGATTCCGAAATGTAAATAAATACAATGAACTCGATTAGAATTCGAACTAAACATTCTAATCTCCAACCCAGAGTCGTAAACCATTACACCAGTCGCGCATTGAAGTTTACAGTACCTGCTATTTCCAGGCAGTCACCCAACTAGATATTGACCAGGCTAGACGCTGATTAACTTCACTTATCATACTAGAACTGGTGTTTCACTACGTTGTAGTAATGTCCGTTTCAGTTTTATGAAACGAGAGAGGGAAGCAGCCGCTTTCAAATGTCATTTTAATTCATTCATATTTTGTCCCTCCTTGTTTTGACAGAATGCTTAATTAAATTTTGCGCAAACATACACATGTCTTCTCTGTTTTAATAAGGAGCAAATTTTGTGTTTCAAAACGCAAATTAAATTATAGATTCTTATTTTTGACTCGATACGAACTGGGTAAAATGTGGAGCAAATGTTAAATTTAGGTTAAATTTAAGTTCATCCAATAGGATGTATCAATGCGTAATGTACATAACAAATATTGTTTGCAAACTCTTAGCCCATTGCACAAATTAGTCCGGTACTAGAATTAAAAGTAAACAGTACAATTTTACCCAGCAACTGTAAAAATTAGCAGATAACGAAATAAAATATACACAGGAGTTACTGAATGACTCTGCAACAGGAAGTATTACACACTGAAAGCATTCTTTACAAATAGAATATACGCCGAAATCACAATGCTTTGTAAACATGTCTGGGAAAATAAAGATAAAAATAAACAGTAAATCACAGCAAAATTATAAACAAACTCTTAGCCCAATGCACGAATTAGTCCAGGCACTTGAAGTAACGCGTTTCAGCTTTTATACAATATCTATTAATTCCCCTTTATTTCCTTAATATACTTACAACGATCAAAATCCGGTGCACCATTCGTAGGCATGGTAGAGAAAACTTAATTTAGCGATCAGAATTTCAATCCCAGTTATCTTTATTAAGCCCAATCGACACAAAGAATTCTATAACGTAGAGAGATTGACGGTTTCGAATTCTGAAATTCAAGACAGACTCTTATGGAAGGACAGGAAATTATATGCTTCTGTGAAATAAAGCCTGTTGTTTCAACTCATAAAAACGTTAAATATAAGACCGCAGTGAATATTGTCAAAAAAGAGAGCAACCGATAATCTAAATCCAAAAAATCTTCGAAATAATTATTGCCGGGATTCGGATAACTTAGTTATTTGGTTTAAAGTATGTTACATTATCTGCGTTGTGTACAGTTATTAAAATATAATTTTCCATGGTGCCATTTTAAAAGATAAACATTTTTAGTTTTCGATTTTTAAGTAATGAAGTAAAAATTGTTTTCGTATATGCATTTTATAATCTCTCTCTATACATCATATATTAAACTGTATTTTGTAATCTCTCTCTATACATCATATGTTAAAACTGTTTTCATAATCTCTCTCTATTCATCATATATTAAAACTGTATTTTATAATCTCACTCTATATATCATATATTAAAACTGTATTTTATAATATATCTCTATAAATCATATATTAAAACTGTATTTTATAATCTCTCTCTATACATCATATATTAAACTGTATTTTATAATATATCTCTATAAATCATATATTAAACTGTATTTTGTAATCTCTCCCTATACATCATATATTAAACTGTGTTTTGTAATCTCTCTCTATACATCATATGTTAAAACTGTTTTCATAATCTCTCTCTATTCATCATATATTAAAACTGTATTTTATAATCTCACTCTATATATCATATATTAAAACTGTATTTTATAATCTCTCTCTATACATCATATATTAAACTGTATTTTATAATATATCTCTATAAATCATATATTAAACTGTATTTTGTAATCTCTCTGTATACATCATATATTAAACTGTATTTTGTAATCTCTCTCTATACATCATATATTAAACTGTATTTTGTAATCTCTCTCTATACATCATATATTAAACTGTATTTTGTAATCTCTCTGTATACGTCATATCTTAAAACTGTTTTCATAATCTCTCTCTATTCATCATATATTAAAACTGTATTTTATAATCTCTGTATATGCATCACATAT
This sequence comes from Acanthosepion pharaonis, assembly GCA_903632075.3. NCBI lineage: Eukaryota > Metazoa > Mollusca > Cephalopoda > Sepiida > Sepiidae > Acanthosepion > Acanthosepion pharaonis. The sequence goes on along the minus strand of CAHIKZ030005276.1, from coordinate 1,950,843 downwards.
TTAAACTGTAATTTAAAATCTCTGTATATATAACATATATTACAACTGTTTTTATAATGTCTCTCTATACATAATATATTAAAACTGTATTTTACAATCTCCCTCTATACATTAAAACTGTATTTTATAATCTGTGATTATATATATATATATATATATATAGAGAGAGAGAGAGAGACTGTGAGTGTGAAAGATAGATAACAATAACAGATTCGTAAGTGAAATGTATAATCCAAGTGGTTCTTTTTAATATAAAACATTAAAAGTTTGATCCCTGGTGAGCTCCGTGGAGAGCAACATGATATATATGAAGGTAAAGCTTAACACATCACGAAAATACCTTAATAAATTCTGATTTATTCGACGAGAAAGTGTAATCAGTCCGAAGATATAAATGTTATAAATTTACAAAGAATTGTTTAAATTTATACAGACAAAAAAATACTTATGTTTGTAAATTTATTACCGTATTTTCGTGATTTACTAAGCATAAGGCTTGATATATATATATATATATATATATATATATATATATATATATGTATATATATATATATATATATATATATATATATATATATATATATATATATGTGTGTGTGTGTGTGTGTGTGTGTGTGTGGGGGTACGTACATCAATGTGCTGTAGAAGAATGACGACGACTGAATAAAAGTGTCAAAATATACAGAAACCGTAACACGCTGAACCTCATATTTATCGACGTCCTGTAGAGACGGGTTATGTAAATGTAAATTCAGAAGATATATAAAGTCAATAATGAGACTGCCTAAGGTGGAAGCAGCGCATTTTGAACGTCTTATCCATTACTTAACGAAATTCAAATTTATGGAGCGTGTAATAACAGAGACCGGAATACGTGATTCCAAAAAAAAGATGATGCAATGAAATAGCGAAGTTAATATCCAGAAAGTAAGCAAAACGATGAAGTAGTCGGACATTATCCGGAGCCGCAAATTAAATAATGTTGAACTGTTATTTAATATGAAGACCCCAATATGACAAGGAATGCCGGAGAGTTCCCACGCAGAGGAAGAAACAACTGAAGCAAAAATATGTGAGAAATTATGGAATTTTAAAGAAAATAGGAATGAAAGAAAACAGATACATTTTATGCACACGATATTTGAAAGAAGGAAATCACTGAAGATCGCGTAACTTGAGGAAAAAGATCAAAGAATGCTGATAAAAGACGAAGAATTATTTATTCATTTTCTTGCTGCCATGCCATTCAGGACAATAGTCATAATGGCTTTCCACATTTTTGATATCCTCTGTAGCGTAATATTGTATTTAACTATTTCACCATAACCAAGTTCTTCTATCCATTTATAAAAGAGAATTAGGTAGTTTATACGCTTTATTGCCTCTGTCACATTTGCCTTCAATAAGTCCTGTGACTGTCAAAATTCCAACTCCTCTATACTCATTATATGACCAATAAATTTAAACTGTCTCTTCCAGTTGTTAAATATGTGTCATTTTTGTTTCTATTTTCTGTAAACCTTTGTCATTACTCGCATGTTCAACATTCTTCTGTAAAATTTATTTTCTGTTGACTCAATTTTTTGCTTCAACTGGGACTAGATTTTCCAATATTCACTATTATAAATGGGACTGATATTTTTCCTAAGGAAATTCTTCCTGTTTCCTAATAATTAATTTATTGTTTGGAAGGCATCTTCCGATATCCCAATGCGAATTCTGACCCACAACATTATTATAATAGTTATTTTATGAAATAAAATAATAGAGTATTGATTGGAATCATGATCGCCCGTATACCAAATATATTTAGCGGATAACATAAGATAATATTTATATTTATGATATATGTCGATTTTCCTCTGTGCCTGAGTGTGTGTGGCCAACCTTCTGTTTCTGATTTTGTGTGCACATAGAGAGATTAACTGAATTTTCATGCGCGTCAAATATGAATGGATGTGTGGTTTCCTTTGATTTCGATGCTGCTACTACAAGTTTAATACGAAGAATATGCTCTTCTGTCCTATGTTTTTGAGATCGAATCTTCTATTAAAAGGGCATTTTTATGCCTTGATATTCGTGAAACTCTGAAAATGACTGACGTTTTCCCTGCGTCAGTATGCCTTTCGTATGCCAAGAATGGAAGCCTTTTTTTCAAAGTTCCAATATGTCCCCTATCGACTTAAGATGGCCGAAAGAAATAAAGTAAAACGCAGGTCAAATTTTCGATAAAATGATATGCATTGGAATAAGCTGACAAACACTAAGAAAAAAAAACAGAAAAATGGAAGAAAATCGTAAGATGGATCAATCGATATTTTCAGATCAGTACTCCGGGAATGACGAGATCTTCTGAATCTGTGTATTCCAAGATCAAATAGTGTGCGTGTTTTGGGGCCGCTGATCGCCGTCGTTTCAAAATATATACAGGCGAATGGCGTCCTAGTACAGACTTGATTAACGTTATCTTTGTTATCATCTACATGCTCGTCCCAACAGAAGAATCTGTCCGTTTAGCCGATGGGTGTTATTGGTTTATTTACGTTGCGAGACTGCTCAAACCCATGGTGCTTCACTAACAGACAGCAGCTGGGGGAACTGGCATGGTTAATCAGATGGCAAAAACCCGTTATGTTTTATGAGTATGATAGCGGTTTAGAGAAGGGAAAAATATTTCTCTTTAGAGCATCAGCGACCGATAGAGACGATAACTGTGCATTTTCTGTTTAGTGTGTTTACGGGGGATACATTGTAATAATAAACTAAATCCTAGATTCGGCCTTAATGCGTGCATGCATAGCCACCTTGGTAATCGACGATAGACGCGATGTTAAACTAGATTTCTTGGGAAAGAGATGCGTACAACTTCCCAGGGGAAAGAAAATAATTGGAATGAAATAAAAAGTAAAAACATTGCTGCAACATGATAAACTGCGGTTCAAGTTTGGCCAATGAATAACAAAAAATCAATAATGGTTGGGCGCTTCCACAAATCTGTTCATGAAAAGAAAAACACTACAGAAATGGAGACTTAAGATCAAGTGCCTTAACATGCAAATAAATTCCATGGAGAATAATAATTTCTTAAGGAAATCAAGCTCACTCCGATATAATATATATATATATATATATATATATATATATGTGTGTGTGTGTGTGTGTGTGTGTGTGTGTGTGTGTGTGTGTGTGTGTGTGTATATATATATATATATATATACACACACACACACATATATATATGTGTGTGTGTGTGTGTGTGTATATATATATATATATATATATATATATATATATATATATAAAATCCGAGAATTTTCAAAGAAAATATGCCTACTCCTACAGGAATAGAACCGTTGATACATTGAAGTGTTATACTAGTTTAGCTACAGAAGTGAATCCTCTATATTATTTAATTTCGTACTGTGTGACGTCATTTGTTTATATATAAATATGCTTCGAGCAGATATGAACGCTCGAGGGAAATCATGGAAAATTGTAGCTTATACGGAGTAAAATCGACCTTGTTAACCAGACGCTTCTCCGTAGCTAATCTAGTATAGTACGTGAGGCAATATGATGGTTCCGTGTAGGATAAAGTCTCGGATCCTTTCGGAAAACGCGTATTTTCTATGTAAAAATTCTCGGAGGTTCATGCCGAAATGTTGTTAATACTGTTTATTATAAACAGATCATTTACTTAAATATTTGTGTCCATTTAAATAACAATAAAATATATTAAAATAATTATTGTACTTTGCACATTTCATATATATATATATATATATATATATATATATATATATATATATATATGATCAAACAGTTTTTTATTGCTAAACCAAGATACAATGATCTTTAAAAAAGAGATCACATTTAATTAATGAAGAAAAGGATACAAATGTATAACAGCGATTAAAATTTTAGGTACCTTTCGGTCGACACATCTTCAGAATAAATGATATCGTCGACAAGTAAAAATAAATGGTTGAAAAGAAAAAAATATTTTCAATTAGTGTTAAAATATACGAAGACTAGAGGAGTGGAAAAAAACAGCTTTTTCCTGGTCATATCTATCTATCTATCTGTATCTACATATATCTATATATATATATATATATATATTAATTAATTAAGAGAAAGAACAGTGAGATACATTGTCTGGTGTTTTTATTAATATTTTTTTTTACAAAACAGTGTTCAATGCAAATCTAGAGAACATAAATATTATAAATTTACTTATTTTAAAAACAGAAGCTAAAACAGAAAAATTCAAATCTAGAATTAAATTAAATTAAAGTTCGAGGGGAGTAACATCCATTTTCCTTTTATATCAAACTTAAAATTTTAAGCTAGCTAAAAATTTAAGTTACCTTTTGTGGAGGACACTTGGAGTGGCCATCATCACAATAGCTACGGAGGAGTAGATGCAAAAGGCATCAATAAGATACAGAAGAACTCAAACTTGATCGCTGCACTTATGTATTGAATTAATGCTAAATTTACCGATAATTCTTCTGCTGCCACTTTATGTAAAGATGATTAGATGTAAATAGATACTTATTTTCCGTACAATCAATTATTTTTAATTCATGGGTGAGAGAACAGGAGAAAATTGATAAGATAAAATTAATATAGTGTAAAGATGGCAAAACAAATGTTAGAATAACATTCAACATCTGAAGAATTAGAGAAACATAATAGCTAATTAGTTAAAATATATATTATGGAATCTTTATGAATAAATTCGAAATTGAAGCTCAAATCTCCCACAAATTCTACGATTAAAAAGTCCCATTTCAACTTTACAGTAATTTTGTATTTAATCGACACCACGTAGTTGCGTTATGATACAAGGTCGGTAAAACATGGGGAGCCTGAGCATGTCCACTCGGGATAGGTACAAAATTGCCTGAGCCGCGAAAACGTTGGTTACGCAGGCCTCGTTGCGGTCAGGTACACCGCAGTGTGATTTCTTTTGTTGCGACACTGTCCTTCGACAGAAGCACCACTGAGCGCACTTTACTCAAAGACAGAGATGCAAGAGATGATAAATACGGTGTTACAAATTACGTTACATTAATTTGTATTTACTCAAACCCACAAGAGGTCAGGTTATGAAACAAGTTCGGTTTAATATGGGGAGCACGACCGCGTATATCCGGGCTATAAACAAAAATTCCCGACCGCCGCAACATATATATATATATATATATATATATATATATATATATATATATATATATATATATACCGTTGAACGAGCTTCCGGTCCTTACCTATGATTAATTAATGATGAATATTTCATTTCACGATTCCTCCTTTAAATTTAGATAGTAATTATACATTCTTATGGCTCATATTATCATCCAATAGTATTTTAAAATTATCCAGTAAGATATCTTTAATCATGTCTAAGATATAACGCTTCATATCTTAATCTAACAAATAGTCGAATTTTCTTTTACCTGATTTGAACAATTTTGCAGTTATAATATATATATATATATATATATATATATATATATATATATATATATATATATATATAGAGGAGAGAGGCATTACCATATTCTCTCTGTTGTATGTCTTTGCCCAGTCATACACACGTGGCAACTGATTACTAATCTATCGCGCAAATCATCATTAGTATTTGGACAGATGTGATATTTTCACTCCAAAGTAATATATATTGAAGCGACGTGTTTTATACACTGATATGAACATTTTGGAAATGTAAATTGTATAAAATATATGGCCTTTCCATCATTTTACTACATAATTTTGATATATTTCACTTTCACACACTGATCTGTGTGTATGTGCGCCTGAGTTTGTGTGTTTCGTGGTCACATTCATTACGATATAACTTATTATTAATTTCCATTGTCAATCATGAAAAGACAGTAATCGACACAAATGTTCATTTTTTTCCGTTTTTCTGTATCTGTGATTGCCATTAAAACAGTAAATGTTATAAAAAATTCTTTAATGTAATATTGATTTTCTTTGTAGATACACATCACTAGCTTAAGTTCAAATGTCGACAATAATTCCAGAAAAAGTCGCCTTTGATGTTTTTCAGAGAGCTCACTGGATGAGACTGTCCAAAGGGCAAATAATGGAAACGAAGAAAAAATTACTCTTTGTCCATCTATCATTTCACCTCTTGTACTGTTCAATTACATTTATGTTTGTTGATTCGGATCTTTGTTTGCTTCAAAAATAACAATTTGAACATCAAACTGTCGCCTTTGCACAAATATGAAAACTAATATACACAGGTAAGTTGACACAGTTATACACACATACATTCACGCATACAGAAATGCATATATAAATAAACACACACACACACATATATATATATATATATATATATATATATATATATATATATATATATATATATATATATAATATATATATATATATATATATATATAAAATATATATATATATATATATAAAATCAATGTTGATAAAATAATATTCTTTACATTAAAAACCCATACCTCGGAGTAAAATCAATGTTAATTTCATATTCCTGTCAAATACCAACCTTTGACCTCAGTCCATTATTTACTTTCTGGTAGAGAAATATTTTCAACCTTTGAGACCAGTCCACCGCTTTACTTGTGGAAGAGAAAAATGACTTTATGTCCAGCTACCGGTTGAACGGTCTGTAAACACTTGTAACTATTTTCATATCTACCCTGAAACATTACGTACCAATTATTTGCGATTTTTTTACACAGGAGCTCAGGCAGAAGTTTTAGAATTGTTCGGGAACGCAGCGCTGAAAGGGTTAATTATTTTTATTTTGAAATTTCTAGACCTTCCATGCATTATCCTTCAAGTGTTAAATAAGCAAAACATGATACAAGTGAAAATTTTTACATTAAACCTGCAGAAAGAAATATAAAGGGGGAGACAGAGCACCCTCTTAAGGTAAGGCTTCAAGAACACCAGAAAGCTGTAACACGAGGGGAAATGGAAAAATCAGGCGTAGCTGACCACATACGGAGAGAGAAGTGAGATCACCGCCCTCTGTGGGATCAGGTTGAGATCACACACAAAGAAAACCTCGGAAAATTCGTAAACTTAAGAAATCAGCACGTATGCTAGGCCACAAATATCTCCTGTGCCGACCAAGCATATAAAGGAATACAATATGGGAACCAGTAATAAGGTGTGCCAGAGAAAAACGATAATAACAACAAAAAGTTGCAATATGAGCTCTGGTAAAAATATGCTATGATAACAGCAAGAAATTGCAATATGATCACTAGTAAAAATGAGTGCTGAAGTCATTACTTTTCTAATACCCAGAAATTCATACCCAGATGTCCTCAAGGCCCAGTGGATAAAGGCGTTGGTTAGATCCAGTGACAGGACCCAAAGAGTGTGAGTTCAATATCCGGTTAAGGCAGTGGAGAACTTTCAGAGGTAAATTAACAGGAGATAACTGATAACTGACATCCATTAAAAACATGGCACGTGAAATTAGAACAGTCTACCCCAGTGAGCGAAATAAAGGGGTAAGTTCGACATTCCAGCCATCTGAAGAAGTCCGGAGTGTACAACGGCCGAAACGTTGTAATAAATATGGCGACAAAGATGAGGACAATAGTCCGAATAATGTAAATAATGTACATAATAACTTATCTCAGAATTATAGACAGATAATAAACCTTCCTTCTGTCTTAGAGTATTGATATGAAATTGGGAATACATGCAAGAAAAAGATGAAAAATATATTGCAATTGTTAATAATTAAAAGAGATTAATGGTCTGTTCTGTTAGGGCTACGAAACCATTTACAGGTTATTTCAAAACGGAAAATATTTTCACCGTGTAACAATTTTTTAGTTAACAATATTTTGCTAATACAAATCCTACTAATTAAACCATAGCTTGGGGAGAGAAAATGTTCATTCATGCCTTTCTCAAAGCATATTTCGGCGTAAGTGAATATAACGACCCGGATTGGAAGTGAAAATCGCCTTTCCGATTTCAGTTTCGTTATCCATTACTTCACCCGTAAATTCAAGCTTACAGCAACTGATATTCCAAAGCTGTGACCCATCTAGTTATGACCTAGGGTTGACATTGCTTAACTTCGGCAATCGTACGCGATGCTTCGTTTCGACGTGATATGGCCGTTGATATAAAGTCAGTGATATAATATAAACGTGATATAAAAAGCCAATAATTACAATAAGTTTTCTAAAAAAATAATGTATAAAATTATTTTAGTAATATAGAGATTTGATTGCTACCTCAGAAATAAAAAATCTAACAATGCAGCATATTTGAAAGATAATTGAATATAAACCTTCGAAAGTCACAGCGGTAACAGAAAAGGGGAATGTAAAATTAATGATTTAAGTTCAAATCTCGCAGAAAGTTAATCCTGTATTTAATATCCTATTTCGTTTGTGCACCAACAGTTTTAAGGGCATAAATATTCAGGACTTTCAGCATTTTCTTATTTTTGTGTTGTCTACTTCTATAAATGATGTATAAGATTTATTACGAGAATAATGATGGTGAAAAGGTACATGCACACACTAACATACACCGATTTAGGGTTTATTTAAATAGAAGTAAATTGAATTTACAGCGATTCTTTTTGATGAATGTATATGAGTGTCACTTGCCTGTGTTTGTTGTGAAGCGTCCACAGCCCTTCTTGCTTCAGTGTGAAAAGTTCATGGCACACACTTCAAATGGAGTAAAAACAAGAAGAGAGTTACTTTAAGGGTCACGTTGTTTTTATACTCACAGGGCTGGCGCTGATACTATGGTTATTAAAAACTGCTGCTGATGCTATATTTATTAAGGCACTGGAGTACCTCTTTTCAAGCGAGATAGCTGTGCAACAATCTCAAGAAAGAAAATTATTTTATCATTTCAGGTAAGAAAATATATCCTTACGCCATTTCATAGGACGACCTCTCTTTGAAGTTCTTGGTGGTGTCGAATGATTCATCGTCAATATTTTCTAAACGTGCCAGTTTTACTTTGTTAATGGATATATTTTCTTTATTATAAATCACATCTGTGAAATAATCCTCTGTACGTTTCCCCACCTTATAAGGACATCAGTACAATGGGTGTAAAGGATGCTTGGCTGCATTTACTAGCACAAAGTTGCAGTTTTTGAGTGTTTCTAGCAAATAAATTGCGTGGGAGGATTGTCTAGGAGATGGAGATGTTACAATAGTCATCTTCAATCTAAAAATACCTACAAATGAAGCAGCTCCTAAAATGTCTATATCTCTGATATGAGGTATTATGATTATTTAAATTATTTACATTATTCGAACTGTTATCCTCATCTTCATTGCCACATTCATGAAGTGTCGACAGGTTTACGCTCCGGTCATATTCAAGTGATTGGAATTTCCAACCGAACATTATATAATTCGTCCACCGTGGTAGATTGTTCCACGTGCCATGCCTCTTTCAGATGCCTCAGTTATTTCCCTTTAACTCGGCTCTACAAGTTTGGTTCAGACTCCTCTGTGTCTCCAGCTGACTACTCATCAGGAACAGTCTATGCCTTCACAGCCATCTCCGCTATCGCAAAACGGGAGTAAGTGGAATAGAGAGAGTGGATGATGATCACGATGTCCGACTGCGAGCGTTTGCTGACGGCTCTTAACATGATGTTTTATTATCATTTGTCAGTAGAATCATATATATGCTTTTCAAATATCTTCCCCATCTGCGAGGCCATTTTCCAACATTCCATGTCATAAAAAATTATAGATATTACTAAATACAAATTTTTCTGGTATAACAATATTTTCCAATGTCTGAATACAATTTTGGTTCTGGAAAACTTCATTCGCTATCCTGACGCAACTATAAACTCATATTTCCCGTTCCTTCTTGCTACATCTAACCTTAAATTTCCGTAAAAGCTTATTCTGATATTTGCAATGCATGTATAAACATCTGGTTGTTTTATATTGATGGCAATACTTCATCTTGTGTTCATACTGTTAACATCCCTCTATTCTTGCTTTCTTTTTTTTTAGATCATTCGCGTTATGCAATGTGACAAAAATCACTAAGAAACAATGGGTTACTGGGATTGAAATAAACAAATAAAAAAATGGATTCAAGGAGACAGAAGTTGCCAAATGAGGTTGAATTTAACCTTCTGATGATTGTAGTTGACAGTAAAACACCAAAGAAAAGGAGACTTCCACAAGCGAAAGAACTATTAGCAGATGAATTAATGTAACATCTATCAATTTCAACACTGAACCGATGATACTATATATATATATATATATATATATATATATATATATATATATGATTTGAGATAATTATTATTAAGTAATTCATCGAGTCTAGTAGAAACCTCAACAGAATGCAGAAAGCACTGGACGGCTTTTTTGTCCTATATTTGGGACTCATCATCTGTGCGCATCCACTACCGAGAATTGAAACCCGGACAGTTACGTTATCAGGCAAACTTCATACCAACTGTTTCAACGGGCCTCGGTGGCGAAAAGGTAGCGTATCAGACTCGATATAGCGCCGCTCGAACACATATTCCCTGGTGGAACTCATGCGAGTTTCTCTTTTACCCATAGAACTGCGCCCACACGTGTGTATTTAAATAGAAGTTTAATGTCATGGTGTTAAATAGTCCATATTCACTTCGTATATTGATAAGGACGAAATTCCAGAGCTTCTTCTCCTGAACTGTAACTATGTAAAATAGATTCCTTTGTGGATGCTTCAGAGTCAATCACTATCTATCCTAAATATCCTTATAGTATGAATATACTTATTCTTCCCCTTATGCTATTTCAACAACTTCATTAATGATTATCTAATTGAGTGTATCTTATGCTTTGTATTAGATTTAGCTGAACTATAGTATAAATATCCTTTTGTATACCAGCATATTTATTGATTTATGTCTCGACTTCATCTGTGAGAAAATTGTCAAACATTTAATGTCATATGCGAGGATTAAGACATAGTTCCGTACATTGTTCTAAAGATATTTCGGTAAGCTTTTCTTTATAGGGGAATCAAATATTTTGCTATTCATAAATTAATCGTCTCAGCCAGTATATCCAAAGATAAAACATGCAGAAAATTATTTAATTCAGTACACATATTCTCTTAACATTATTTTCTTGATATATTTAAATATGATAATAGAAATGTGTTATTTCTTGAAACATTATTTTTTAAATTGCCATTTCTTCATTGGGAACGATTTTTACAACACATCGCTAAGCCATATCTAAAAGTATCAAACGATTTTATTGTTTATCATACACTTTGTCTACTAATATATTTACTACCAAATAACCAGGCAAAATAAAAGAAACATCATATGAATATATGCACACGCAAAATAAATAACTATTTAAACGATAGGAGAATGATATTATGTGATAATATATCTAAAATAATTTATAACTCTTTTAAATGTCTGTCTAATCCAATCAAGCTTACATTATCATTTTGTCCGCCTTTAAACTATTTATCAGAAACTAAATTACTATCGATACGCTTCATAATTTAATAAAATATTTTCTCTTCTTCTTTTTTCTATATTTCAAACATTTCTTAGTAAAATGTTATTGTCATGCGTTTGCTAAATTACTTTAGACAGTGAAGTGCCAAATGATGTCATTTGCGAACATTACAAAAAGCTCACTCAGTCTCATCATTGAAATGATTTTACGGGTTTTTACTATCTTTACAGTCTTTATTTCTTTACACAGGTGAATATATGAAATGACTGATACAAAATTTAGCGATTGTTTTTAAATCTCTAATAAATAAATTCATTTCTATAGCGGTTCCCAGTCGACGGATATTAAGTTCATCTGGATATTCATATCTGCCACTTCATTTTCGTAAATTCCATGTCCCTTTTGTCTGCATGGTTCTGTACAGGTTATACTTCTTTATTATGTGTGAATTATTGCAAATACTTGGTGAAAATGTAGAGTTTATTTCCCCGTCTCCCGACGGTGCCAAGATATAGCGCGACGTCGTTTTAATGTGGGATTCTTTTAGTCCAATATAAATATTTCTTAGTCCTGGCAGCCACTGTTATGTTGACCTGATATTCCACCGACTCTGACTCTGTTAGAGAATTGAAGGAGGATCTTCTGAAAAGATGAAATTCCTTGAATCGTATGTATTTCTATTAATTATAATAAGAACACATACTACATTTTGCTTCCTGCCAAATGTCAGATTAGCGACGGGAAAGTGTAGAAATCTTACCAGCTGATCTCTCCTCATATTTGCAGACAGAGTTACCCTTTTTAGACAATCTTCCATAAACGGCGAGAATGTTTAAAATAACCTGCTATTTACAATATTGCCTATCGTAGCTACTTCAATCATGGTTGGCTGCATTGCAGAGAAAGATTGTGACAAACAATTATTAACAATTTTCAAACAATATAAAGGTTACACGCAGAAAGAAGGGTTTTTTTTTCCTCAGAGGGAAAAATCAGGCATTTATATTCACTTCACTTTTGGTGTTGCTGGCATGTAACAAATTGTTGCAATGTTTATTAGTTGGAATATTTATTGAATCATAATTGGTTCTTAATTATTTACCGAAATCTCAGATTTGCATTTGTAGTAAATGTAATCCTGAATGAAATAATTCATCTTTCCTTTAAAAAATATCTATACTTTAATACATGATACTTTAAAAGAACTGGGAAAAAAAGATATGTAGATTTTGGAGAATGTCTGCATGATTCAATACATAAAATGACAAGCCGAAAATTTAATTTAATATTAATCCCAAATCCTCTTTCAACATTCAGCTAATATCATAATCTCAGTGTTTATTGTAAGTTTCCCCATTCGAAAAGTTGACTATTAATTAAAACTCTAATAATAATAATACAGTGTTAAATATATACCTGATTTCGTAATTAATTTTGTTTTTATTTTAAAAATGTAATTTTTCGAAGTGTGATTACTTTTTTTTACAAACGTCAACTCTCAACTGTGTATAACAATATTGAGGATTGCATGCTATTGATATAAGCGATATAACATTGTCGTGTCCACTAAAATATCAAATACAATATTTATAAACAAGTCACATTCAGTAAAGTGCATAGATCTTGAAACATACCGATAAAACCATAGAAATCAGAAAGTTTGTTTCATATCTAATCATGATTTAGGTAGATACCGCCAAAATAGAGTACGAACGTAGTAGAAAACATAACACGTGACATTTTAGGGCAAATTACGAAGAAATAAATAATTTAAATCTGCAGCCCATGTTCTTACGAAAAAGTGGATAAAAATCACGAATTCCTGCCCCAAACGGATACGCACAGATGTCACCAAGATCCATGTCATTCTCTCTGATGATCTTCACGACCTCATTCACGTCTACATTGCTAAAAGCGACAGTGCTGACAAACTTCAAAGAGACTGCTTCAGATGACAGCACCACAGTTCACAGTAAGAACCAAATTCTATCTCCACTATCTTCTTTACTATTAACCACGCATATACGTACTGACTCTTTCAGGCAAATACATATAACAACATTTCATACAATTTATATTCTATTCCAGAACTTTATTAACCCCCGCAAAAAAAAGAAAATAAAAGAAAGAAAAATTCATATGATGTTTCTAATCAAAGTCCAATTGATTGTATTATTAACATTATATTAAATAAATGTTATGTTGTTTTTGTTTTGTTTTTTTGTTATACTGGACTTTATTCTTTCAATGAAAATCGTGAGATTATTCTAAACGGCCGAATTACGAGCAGCAGCCCCGGAACAATATTTTATATTAGGCACCTCCGCTTTTTCGCGGGAAAAAAGATAGCGTAATGAAAAAGGCCACAAACTTAACGAAAATAAAGTTTTAGCGTCAAAATGTTTATTTTATTATTAAGATGAAAGACAAAGTATTTTTAATTATTTTTTTGAAATCTTTTTAATCCTTTCTAACACGTTCGAAATTTTGGTTAAAGTCTTCTTTTTTTACATCATCCCGGTAATATGAAAATAACATTTTTGTTTTTGCGTTTTTTCCGTTGAAAACATTGCTTTGGAAATCAAATAATTGTCCGATTTTAATTAACCTTTTAGGAATTATTTACAGATGAGTGAAGTTACTTTTTAAATGTTTTTTTTTAGAAAATTCTGTTAAAAATTTTTTTTTTAAATATGTTACCCTCACCATCACCACGACCTCTTACTTAATTTCATGAATTTCGCACAAATACTTTATATTTCTTGTAATTTCTTTTTCTTAAAAGTAAGAGTTCTTTGAAATTGTAAATCACCTACTTTTTTTCGAATTTGAGCTATCTAACTGAAAATCTGCTCTGAATTGAAAAATAATGAATCCAATAAAACTATGACATTACTTAATTAAAAAAAGTTTTTAATCGCATTTGTAAATAAGTAATATTAAAGACGTTATTGTCTGAAAAATATATTTTTTCTGATGAATAATGAATTTTTACTAGAACCTTTGAATTTAAAAAAAAATTAATTACAATAATTTATAATAGTTCAAAATCGTGTAAAATTCTGTATTGGGTTATTTCCTGGGTGTGGTATTGTAATTAAGAGGAAACAAAATTTGCAAATCAGAAATTGAAAAGATTAATCAAATTAGTTGTGCTATTCTATCTTTAAAATATTTTTTTTAATTTTGTATTTTTTTACATAATACGTTCATTAATTTCATTATGATAGACTGAAATTGCTATTATTGTGATCTAAAAGTTTTGGCGCTTTATTTTATCGCTTCAGTTACGTTTCAACAGGTTATAAAAATTTCTATCCAGCTTTAAAAGTTTAAAGCTTAAACTAAGTTTTACTTTCTTCAATTACTACTTCGCTAAATATTTTTATTTTACATTGGTGTGGGCCATACTTCATTTAAATAATCATGGTATTTCATTTTCATTATTAAATTATTAAATTAATGGAAGAAATATTTATAGTATTTTAATTATTTTTATTCTACGAAAGATAAATAAAAGTCAATAAAATATTAAATAATTGGGGAAATATGTTCATTTGTAAACATTACTAGGTAGTTAAAAAAAACAAAAATATGCGTTCACTTAGATTTCTGACAATTGAGTCAACCATAGTAGCTGTCATCGTTTCGTCTATCACCAGTCCATCAAACGTTGGATCAGATGAACAGAACTATTTGCTAATAATTAGTTGTATGTTATTTTTTTTACAAAAAGTAAATAATATTTATTTCAAATCAGATTAATGTAACTTTCATTTTTTTTAATTTTACTAAAATAACTTGTCAGAAATATATATTCATTTTTTGTAAAGAATTTTAGAATATAAAAATTTTGTTTTGTTTACAAATTTCTTAAAGATTAAGAAAATGGCCGCTTTATAGAAAATTTTAAGAACTCGAAACTAAATTTGACATTCAGATCTATATAATTTCTATCTGAAATACACCAGAATATCATACTTAATGGAAATAGTAAATTTAATTATTAAACTTTCAATTAAAGCTAAAATGAAACCTTCATGAAATATTTTGCATTTTTAAAATTTAATTTAAAAATTTGGCATCAAAATGTAGGCCGAAAAGTGGAGGTCGTTATTTCATATTATTGTATCTAATCTCGACACTCCGAATTGTTTCAGTTCATAGAGATAATCTGCTAAGTCTTTTTTTAAAAAAATAAAGTCACATGTAATTGAGAACAACCATAGCAATGGCATGTCAGCCTAGGAGTAAAAAGAAGCAAGGAATGAAGAAAAACAGCATAGAAATTGGCATTGCGGCATTTTTCGTATCCAATAAATAATATATAATTATACCAATTTGTATATTAAGGAAACCAAAGTATTAGTTAAAGTCGTACCTGACAGAGACCGCCATCTACATTGAGATCTGGGTAACCGTTACTGTATATTCGCCTTAGTGGCGTAGGCGCATCCGTGTGGAGGTGGGGGGGGATTACGGGTCAAACCGGGAACATGAAGACGTCCTGCAACGTGCTGTCTGGAAAGCCCAACTCGCTCACGATATTTCAGGAGAATTCTGGACTAGCACTGCCATATTGTTCTCCACTGCCACACCAAAAGGGTGAAAGTGATAAGTAGTGCCTATGAATTTATATATATATATATATGTATGTGGGTGTGTAAATATATATATATATATATATATATATATATATATATATGTGTGTGTGTGTGTGTGTGTGCGTGTATGTAAATATTTTTTTTTTGCAAATAAATCTGAAAAAAACATCCGAATACTCGTGTATGGAAATTCAAAAGGCGTGACAATATATTATAGTTACAAACCGTTCGTTGATCAAATTCAATGTTAGTTAAGATTAGAGACCAATATGAAATAATTAAGTATGAATTTTATAAAGTGTATAATAGAAAAACGAATTTCAGGCTATAAAAAAGCAGAGAGAAAAGATAAATATACTCATACACCAATAAATAAATAGGCACATATCACCTTATACATGAATAAAGAAATGACCGAACATACAAAACCACACCAAACTAACAAAGTACGCATAGAGAAAACTAAAACCAACATATATATATATATATATATATATATATATATATATCATTAACGCACACAAATGTGTACACACATACATAAAAATACACGCATGAGTAGACACAAACACGCACACGAAGATAAATATATGCATATATATTCGCATACATAAACACATACATATATCTAAATATAATTCAATGATGTCTTAACAAGTGATTGGGTTGATAGCAAAATAAAAGGTTTTATAAAATTCAAAACCAAATCAAACATCCGCTATACAAGAAAGCATGTTATGGGGCGTATGATAACCCATCCGAATACTCGTGTATGTAAAACTGAAAAGGCGTGACAATATATTATAGATACAAACACTTAGTCGATCAATTTTAATGTTAGATCAAATTAGAAATCAATATGTAATAACTAAGCTATATTGTTTGGACAATGCTGTTTGATTTTTCGAGGATCTATTGTAGAAAGAATGCATCTGATTGTATAGGCGTTGTTTCCAGTTTCCGACGAATATTCCGATGTTGCTGTTCTTCAAGTTGACATTTTACTCGGGGAAGATTGTTGCCTCATACATTACATTTTTTGACATATATTTCATCCCAACAAGAAATTCTCCTTTTTTTCTACAATTGCAAGTGCGGCTATTAGTTATAACTTCATAACTATAAATGTTTCTAAGTAGCTTACAATTGTGGGAAGAGATAATTTTCTGTACATTCTTGACGCAAGATAATTAATCTTTAGTGTCTTCCTATTGAATACTTTATTTAGTGGATGCTTATTATCAAAATGCTTATCTATTAATTTTAAGAAGAAACTGCCTATATTAATATTGAAAATCCTCCAGCTGGGTGGTTTGAACCATATGATTTTCATTTTTCTCTTATTAGATTTATTAACTTTAGGGTTTTTAAAGTTTACTTGATAATCTACTTCTTGCATAAAGTTACTATTTTATTTTCATTAAATTGTTTATCCTATTGTTTACAGTTTTGGAGATATTGTCTCTACACGATTTCTTGTGATTAGAATGGACATTAATGTAGAATGGTGTCTGATTATCTTTTCGGAAGGGTTTAAATGTATCATTTGATAGGTTAACAGATATTTCTAAAAAGTTAAGCTTAGAGGATATGTCTCCCTTAAAGCCTAGGGATTAAAAAACTTCAATAATATTTTATGTAAACTAGAGGTTAGCGGACCATTTCAATTAGGGACAATGATTAGATCATCATCTCTATAAAGGCCTACTTCTATTTTATGGTGGTTAATTATTCTACTTAATGTGTCACACACACACACACACACACACACACACACACACACACACACACACACACACACACACACGTGCTGATGCAAAGCGGCGCGCGTCTCAGAATTCTCTCATTTTGGTGTTTTACGTTAACGTAAGTTTCCGTACCTTCGAGAATGCACTTCGGCTCCTCTATATTGCTGGGGGTGAACGACATCTCGTCGGTGTAGATGAGACAAATATAAATGCATGTTATATTATTTAAGACATTTTTTATGCTTATACGTTCCTTTTATAGATACAAATATTTAAGTAAATACTCTGTTTATAATAACCAGTATTAACAACATTTACCGGATTGAATGTCCGAGAAATTTTCATAGAAAATATACGTCCTCTGACAGGAATCGAACCTGTATCTTATACCGAGCCGTCATATCGCATGACGTGCCTTAACTGATTGGGCGTTCGGTTACCAATATCGATTCTACTGTTTTTAAACAACATTCGCCAGGACTTTTTCTCATTCATCTATATCTGGATATATACATTAGGACAAAGTCCGACAATTTTTTAAAACATGTTTTTTTGTTTATACGTTCTTTTTATAGATACAAATATTTAAGTAAATGTTCTGTTTATAATAACCAGTATTAACAACATTTACCGAGAAATTTTCATAGAAAATATGCGTACTCCGACAGGAATCGAACCTGTATCGTATATGGAACCGTCATATAGCCTGACGTGCCTTAACCAATTGGGCTACAGAAGAGCGTTCGTTTAGCTATATCGATTTTACTTAATAATTAATTCATCTTTATCTTAAATGATTGTCGGACTTTGTTGATTTCAAAATGTATATTATTTTATCTAATAATAACTGTACTGAAACACATGAAAATATAAGCCTAAAAAAGAGTAGCAACATATCCAATACAATTATCTACATTTACGTATATTTAATCGAAATATATATGGCCAAGTCGATTTCAGATGAGGGGCTAATAGGAACACTTTCACGCATGCAATAAATAAAGAAGCTAAATTTCGTCAGTGAAGACCAAGTAGGTTTAATTAATTTAACAATCGAATTTGACTTTATTGTGCAAACAAATAACAAAGCTTAAACCTGAAATATGAAAATATAGAAAAATAATATAGATTGTATGATTTGGCAATTTAAATATGTCAGGCAATCGGGGCACAATCAAGTCATATTCATCGTACAGATGGGACTATTTACATTCTGTTTGATATCTGTACAATTATTGTTATTATAACAACATTTACACAAATGATATTCCCAGATTTTATCGGTTGTTTTGTCGATCCGGATAAACTCAAGGAAATTCCTAACTGACTCATATATTTAATCTTAAGTGAAGAATATCCTTAATTCGTTCTTCAAGATTGCATGATATTTCTAATTATAGCTCAGTTATTTCTGTCTGTGGAACTCCCTTTCTCTTACTTGCTCCCCTGATAGCTATAATCTCAAAATATTCAAATACAATTTAAAAAAACATCATCAGATGCCTTGAATTTTTCCTCAAAGTTTTCTTCACTTTTTCCTCTTTCACTCCTCTTTACTCTTGCTCCCACTCTCTGTAACCCCTTGCGCGCTATTAGCACGCCCGCCTTGCTTGGGAGGTGGGAAGATTAAAAAAAATGCTATAGATTTTTAAGACAACGTTTTCTACACAAAAACATATGCATATCATCTTCCACACACACATACACTCGCACAACTATATATAATGTGTGTATATGTTGGTTTATGTGTTTGTGTGTCATTTACCTTTGTTTTTGTGTGCATAGACAAATACACGAATTTCTTTCAATTTTTACTACAATTCATTTATGTCAAATGCATTGCATACGTGAAATTCTCTAATATATTTTACCAGGTCAAAGTAGCCTTGAATATTGAAGCGATATTTGATTACATTTGGTAGTACAGTATTCGTGAACTCTATTCCAAAGCATGACCCCATGACTCCCATGTAATTTCGTTTTTTCCCATTGCTGACATGGAAAACTTAAACATGAATTATTCATTGTAAAATATTCCAATCCCGAGTGAAGATCAATACAATTTCAAACTAATTGAAGACTTTCTCAAATATATATATATATATATATATATATATATATATATATATATATATATATATATATATATATATATGATGTAAAGTAATTGATGTCATAAGAATGAGAAGGACCAGCAGAAAAATGATAAATTCAGGATAATTAAATGACCCCCGAAAAAGGAAATTCACTCTTTCGCTCTCGGAACAGTTGAATGAAGGCGTCTCTTCTACTCTAATAGCTTCATGTCTGGCATTCCCACCTGTGGAACTCTCTACCCTTTTCCTGTTTCCCTGATAGCGATAATCCTTAACTATTCAAATGCAATGTCAATAGACATCTCCAGATGCCTTGATCTATCCCCTATCCTTCTCTTCATCCATTTCTCTATCACCCCTATTTGCTTTAGCTCCAACTCTCTGTAGCGCCTTGCGTGCTAGTGGCTTCCCGCCTTGCTTGGGGTGAAACGCTTAAAAAATGCTTTGAGAGAAATCTGTCTTACATAGTAAAAACGATTTATTATGAAAACGGATAGGGATAATTTCAGAGTAATGAAAAGTTTCACGTCTAAAGAAAGAAATAATGTACGTGGGATTAAAGATTTATATGAAAAACTACTGCATGATATTAACAGGATCTGAACAGGATACAAAATAAAAAAAAGCAATCAGGAAAATAAATTCTTTTAGAAATCAAAGAAATGTCAATTCAATAACATTTACAAAGACGGTACTATGAATCATCGAAATCCCGAACATGGATTAATTTATAATCAATAGATTGATATTATTTCGAAATCTCTGTCCGCTGAATTATTCGATTTGAAAGACATGTAAAATAGTCCCCAACGAAATTAATTACCACCCAACTTTGAAATAACGCTCTGCGGGAAACAGTCGGTTTGGGGGTAAATTATAATAATAAAACAATATGTGTATAAACAGCTACGCAGACACACGCAAACACACACACACATACACACACAAACGCACGCAAGCATGCGCACAAACACACACACAAACACGCACATATGTGTATTTATTTTATAAATTTGGACACAGAGACCAGCACCGTATGGAGAAAGACATTTTGGAAATGGAACAACCTCCAGATCTGACCGTCTGAAGATTGCGTTCAATTAGGAAAAAAAATATCGCCATATGTTGTTGATATCTGTGTCCACATTGATCATTGTTTCAGTTGGTCTATCGCATATATTTAATATATCCATGCCATAAATATAGAATAACATTAACTATATTTTATTCTATTGTGTGTTTGTGCATGTTTAAAAGTTTATATTTAATAATTTTGACCTAAGCAAGTTAAGATTGTAAATGGAATATAAGATATGGAATAATTTACAGATATTTTGTAAGGCGGGTTGTAAATATAACTTTTCAGTATGATATGCCTCCACTAACAGATACGGTATGTGCTTAGCCAAATCGTCGGCATTTTGGCAAAAGACATTCACATGAAAACATCACTGTATATATATATATATATATATATATATATATATATATATATATATAAAAAAGTGCAGGTATGCAGAAAATAGAAAAGAACACGTTGGGTGCATAATCCGGAGTTCCTTAGTAGTTTTGTTTTTTTTTTTTAAGAAGACGGTGCTCCATACAGAAGTAGAGCTTTATTAGAATAATATTTTTTTTAAAAATATGATTCCTTCGCTACATAAAGTTCTCATGTTTCAAAAACGAGAGCCGAAACCATCCAAATAATTCTTAAAATTAAGTTCAATTGAGGTGTTTAGTCCCGTTTCATCTTCAAGCGAAATATGAAACGGGACTAAACACTCAATTCAACTTAATTTTAATAATTATTTGGATGGTTTTGCTCTTTTTTCGGAATCATATTTTAATCAAATATTATTATATATATATATATATATATATATATATATATATATATATATATATATATATATATATATATATATATTATATTGCGGCAGCAGATCATTATTTAAACATATATTATTAAGTATAACAGATAATGGATATCTATTATGTCTGATCATGAGCCGTTCAAATGTTTGCTTTAATTTCTGGTGAAAATAAAGACAAAAATAGTCAGACATTTGCATATATTTTTTTTAAAACTTGGGCCTAAGCTGTCGCCTCACATGAGCCATCAACATAGTGGTTATATAATCCGGAAACAAAGATATCAACCATGAAAGCTGATATTTTGTTATTTTGACATTTGCTATCCGACGATAATGGAATAGTAGACGCAGATCATACATTCAAAATGCTGTTCTATGTCGTCATACCAATCAATAGACCAAAATATTACAAAAGAGCAAATGTCTAGATGCAATGTAATGTGTAGTGACAAGCTTAAAATTTAATCTTGTTGAGTGTGGGTTGTTTCGTTTTAATGTAGATGGCTTCCAATATCGGAAGGTTTTATTTTACTGTGAGTATTATTGTAATATCAATTAATATCTGTCTAATATTATGTATATGGCTATGTTTTTCTATCGCGTGGTATGAAGTCATAGAACCGTATCTTGAATTTAGAATCTGCGTCTGCTATTCCAAGACCGTTATCGTCGCATAGTAATTGTCTATGGCAAAATAACAAAATATCATCTTTGACGGTGGATATCTTTGTTTCATCATTGTCTGTATAACAAGTCTGAAGATGACTCATGGGAGGCGACAGCTTAGGAACTAATTAGTAATAAAATATCCAATTGTTGGAAATTTTTGTCTTCATTTTCAACAGAAATTAAAGCAAACATGCGATCATTAGAACGGCCCATGATCAGACATAATAGACATTCATTGTCTGTAATATTTAATAATTTATGATATATATATATATATATATATATATATATATATATATATATATATATATATATATATATATATATATATGAGATAGACCGGATAGATATGTAGTTAAATATTCAGAGAAAAATAGAGGCATGTACAAACACACATCTAATAAACTTTGTGCGTTTTATTTTGTGTGTATTTTGCGTTCTTCCTTAGTGCCTATCTAGAATAATCGCTTTTCTATCTCAGAAGCACACTGTGATGCAGATGCTCTCTTTAATATTCTTTTGTCCTCTGTTGTTGCCGACACAAAACCCCGTGATTCCCGACCCTCTTTTCACTCCGTTACGCCGCTTTTGGGTGGCGTCACCATTATTCCCGTGACTGTAGTTTTCTTAAATAAAAACGGCGTCCCCAGACCTTTCAAGTTTTACTTGTAGACAACGCCAGCTTAAAGAGTATCGATTGCTGTTGGCGCGTTTTCCGGCCACAAATGGTTGCACCCGGCTGTAACTCGGGCCCCTTTCGGCCGATTGTGAAGTCAGAGTAGAGGCTGAACGTCGACACCTAAACAATATTCTTAACGTAAGGTCAGCCGCAGTACACTTGGGCGGTTTTGCACACAGGCCAGTGCACGAATGAATGAAATGAAGAATAAAAGAAAAAAAATAGGCCTAATTCACAGCTCACAGCACGATCCATATGGAGTTTGTTAGGAGAAGCTCTAACGTGATCGGCATACGGCTTCGACACAGCGGACCGATCAGAATTTTATTCCGGATTTTTCTCGCTGTGTGCGTTCCGCCACATTGGCTTGAACAGAAGACGCTTTCAGCTTCAGATGTAAAATAAAGAAAAGGCACATATGAGTAAAAATATCGCAAAACAAAAAAAAAAAAGAAGAAAAAAATTCCAGCGGAATATCTCGTAAGTAGAAAACTGATGAGTAAATAACAATTGCAAAAAGAAATGTGTTAAATTTTCTCCTCATATTAAAACTTTTTAAGAGGCTGCGTGAACGCTAATATTTCCCAGAGAATATTCTTAAATAACTTATACAAATTTCAAGCTAGCATTGGAGTAGAAATAGTTTTTTTTTTCTTACTGACATCACTGGTTGGCGTTCCAGCCAGTGTATGCAACTGTTTTTATTACGAGTCCTATCATAAAGAATCTTATGATGGCTCTCATTATTAATCAACAAAATAATACCTAGCCATATAAAACACACACAAAAACCAACAGAAAAATCACCACAACTACAGCCACTGCACAACACACAAACACAAATGATCTTCACAACATCAAAAAAAAGTATAGCTGACCATTCGTATTCGAGTATACCCATCTACTAAGGTGGCTAGCCAATCCATATTGCAGACGCTTGATCAGGCGCATATGTCTTTATTCAAAACCCACAGTGACCACCTGTGGTTTATGCTGCAACTATGCTGAGCAAAATTTAATTACAGTATCTGGGAAAGAGCGTTTTAGTGTGATCAATCAATTGAACAAGGCCAGCACGCTGAGGCCCACGGACACAATGACTTTTGACTTCGTGGTAGCACAGCTAGCGACAGCCTCCAAGGGTTCCGTCTACCCAATGTCACTTACAAGGTTTGGGTCAACCCGTGGTATAGCTTTCAGGCACGTTCCAAACATTCTGCATGCTGGTATCGACACCTCCAGTCCGATAACATCAGGAAATCTCCTTCCTGCCAAAATACAACTAATATATGATACCAACCACCCAAAACAGAAGCAAACTAAATTCTTTACAAAACGCAATAAACTTACAAAAGATAGATATAAAAAGCGAAAATGAAAAATACAAAAAAAAACAAGAAGACATAGAGGGGCACAAACAGATCAACATAAACACAAACCCACAGTTAATCGAGCACACAAACATACACATGCGGGTACGTGTATGTATGCATGCACAAGTATAGGTATAAACACACACCCGCACAAACACACATACATACAAAAACATTCAACCATTATCTAAACGAAATTCTCAAAACAATAGCAATAAATAAAGGTAAGTTTACATCATAAAGAGACTGGTTGAACAACAACACCTACAGAAATAAATGTCCTTTCATATAAATAAACGCAAAAAAAAAATTGAAACATTAATTAAATCTAAATAAGACAACCTACTAAATTACATATATAGTTTAACACAAAAACTGACAAACAGAAACACGCATTTAGAAGCGGATACGCAAACACATAAATATACACATGGGGATAAGTGTGTGCGTAAATGTGCGAATGCTTACATGGATGCACATATATATGCACACGCATGAACACACACACACACAAACAAAAGTTCAAACAAAAACTAAAATAAATAGTCAATACAATAAAATAAACCAGAGATGAACGGTGAATGTTAGGAAAGGATGCTATAACAAGAAGGCAAAGGAAGAAAAACCAGCAACCAATCAAATCTCATCATGCACAAAGGAAAGTAACACATACATGCATCAATAAAATTACAAAAAGACATCGAGAATTATCAACAGTTTAACTCTGTTCAAACCAGTGTTTACATTTATATAGCCATGAAACTTCGATGTAAACATGAGTTAAGTGAAACAATTTTTTTTTATACTAATTCTTGTAACGCTTGATCTTTATCGTCGATATTGGGCACTCTACCACAAATCTTGACTGTCTTAAATGCCTCCTTAGAAGCAAACCACTGAAAAAGCAGCCTTTTTTGTTTCAAAAACTCTCTTTCAAATTAATACTATATATATATATATATATATATATATATATATATATATATATATATATATATATATATATATAAGATACCCTCTCCACATGTTGAAAGCTTAAAAATTGGAAGCCGTAAATATATAAAATAGAAAAAATAATAATGCTTCATAATATTAACTACGAAAACGGTCACAATGTGCTATGTTTGGCAAAAAACTCTATAACTAAAAACATAGGGACAAGCAATACACCCAATTAAGAAGCAAAAGATAAAATCATCCTTGGCAATGGCAAAAGTATAGCCGAAAGCGCTCGGAATTATAAAACTTTTGGAAAGAACTTGTTCCAACACAAGAAAAATTAAATACAATTCTTAATCGTAGTACCTTGTCTGTCACCTTTAATGAAACATATATAAATGAAGAATTTTTGCCTAAATAAACAAAATATATATATATATATATATATATATATATATATATATAATTCTTAAAATGTGCGAGTGTTTATGCGTGTGTATGTGTGATCTCATGTTGTTCATGCATTTCTACAGTTTTCATCCCATTTTAATGACTTTGGTTCATAAATAATCCTTCCGTGACGGTTTTGACTCCAAACCGTTGGTGAAAATGGCTCTCCACACCTTACTGTCCATTATAACTCTCAGCAAGGTTTTACTATTTACTGTTCTTGGATATCATCTTTCATAAAATCTTTAATAAAATAGTTTAAATTATTACAATAATATTATTTATTATTATAAAGTTGCCGTTTCAGGGCCACACCCACTTTCAAATTGTTAACCCCCCATTTGAGGGTGTGCCGCACTTGCACCCAAATGATGTTACTAACATTGATTTTTTGGAGAGATGACTTTAAACCTAAACTGCTCCAGTTGAACTGCAAACATTTTCAGTAATGAAAGACCCGGTTAAAGACAGGTTATACTGCTAGTATATATATATATATATATATATATATATATATATATATATATATATATATATATATATATATATATATATATATTAGTGGAAATATACATACATATGCAAAATATATATAAAAAAATACCCATACATGTATATTTTCAGAAAAAAATTTTCCAAGAGGAAGGATCCAGGTAGAACTCAATGTCTAAGACAGGGTAAGGATATAATAAAAAGGCTTAAACACTAATATTCCATGGTCATAATTTATTCCATTGGAATCGTAAATACGATCCAAATCATCAGACCTACAAATTCAAAATGAAAACAAAAAAATTAACTCCGGAAATCAAAACAGAATTTAGAGAAAGTGTAAGTATGAGGAGGAGGGAGATGAAACCTTAACAGAGAGAATTTTAGGAGATGTGGGGGGGGGATTTAAAAAGAGGAGAGAAAGAAAGTCGACGGATGTCTAATGCATAAAGATACATTCCGTGGTGACATATACACACCATAGACAATTAGAAGTTAGGAGGTAGGGAAAAAAAAAAGAAAGAGATGAGGTGGGGGAGAGAGATGGGACGAAGGAAAATAAAATTGTGTTTACTTTGAGGGCCGCTTTGTAATTGAGAAAATTTGACAAATTAATATCGACTACAGGTTAGAAAACAAATATAAATATATGAAGATGAATATAACGATTGTCTAATTTAGCAAGGACCAAATATTTCTATGTTCAAAAACACATACTAATACACACAAAAACATATACAAGTAGGTACATACACTTAGGCATGTACTCACACACACACACAGACATACGTGTACACACAGATACATACATATATATATATATATATATATATATATATATATATATATATATATAAAACCTAAAAATATAAAAAATATATTCACATATCCACACATACACATATTCATCTATATTCATATACACACACTTTTCACATACATATACACGCATACATATGCCCCCATGCATATATTCATACATACATACATACATATACATACACATACACATACACTCCAAAAGTTTCAGATCAACTAAAATTTTTCAAAAAGACCACTATAGAGAGAAAACTAGGTAATTTTTCATTAAATTATAATTACATTCATTGTGTAACATAAACAAAAATATACTGGAGAAACAGCTGTCCGAAGCCGCGCCATCTCATTGCATCAGAGACAGTTATCGCTGCTGACAACGAAGCCAGCGCAACCGACGGTTGCCGGGGCCCAGAGAATATTTGTTCCTAGCCCGGGTGTACGCGCACGGGCTCCCCAGATTAAACTGACCTTGTGTCACAACTTGGACTCTAAAGGGGACTGATTAAATACTAATTAATCTAGAGTAGGTTGTAACACGTTTATTTATTACCTCTCAGTTGCGTCTCCGACTTTGGACAAAGTGTGCCCAGGTGCGGATCCTTCAAAGTACAGAGTAGCAAATGAGGTAAATTATACTGGGAAGTGCTCAGGCCTGGGGAACCATTATCCGAAACATTTCATGGCACCAGAGAGAGGGATAGATGCTCGCACCAAGGCTAGTGCAACTGATGGTTTGCGGCGGTTCGGGCAATTTTTGTTCCGAGCCCGGGTGTACGCTCTTGGGGTCCCCAAATTTAACCGACATTGTGTCACAGCCTGACCACGTTGTGGGAGATTGTGTAAATGAAAATTACTCTCGAGTAGTTTGTAACACGTTTATTTATTATCTCTCAGTTGCGTCTTTGCCTTTGGGTAGAGAGCGGTCAGGGGCGGCTCCATCAAAAGACAGTATAAACTGAGGAAAATTATACTGAGAATAGCCGACCCTGGAGAAGAGGGCACTCTCATAGCGATAGATAGAGGGATCGGTGTTCGCACCGGGTCCAACGCAACCGACACTTGCGGCAGCTCCGGCAATTTTTGTTGCTCGGGCAATTTTTGTTGTTCGGGCAATTTTTGTTCCTAGCCCGGGTGCACGCTCTCCAGCTCCCCAAATTTAACCGAGCTTTTGGCACAAAATGACCTTCTGCTCCAGTGCTCGCATCTAGGCCAGCACAACCGACGGTAGATGGGGCCAAGGAAATTTTTGTTCCTAGCTCAGGCGTACGCTCTAGGTCTCCCCACATTAAACCGATCTTGTGTCACATCACGACTACGTGCGGATCGAGTAAATACCAAATTAGGATTAAGTAGTTTGTAACACGTTTAGTATCATCTCACAGTTGCGTCTGCGTCTTTGCGTAGAATGCGTTCAGGGACGGCTCCGTCGAAGTAAAGATTCGTACCTGAGGAAAATTATACTGAGAGGTGCCCAGCCCTGGGGAACAGCTGCCAGAGCCCGCGCCCTCTCATTGCGCTTCAGAGAGGGTTCGGTGCTCGCACCAAGGCCAGCGCAACCGTCGGTTGCGGAGTCTCGTGGAATTTTTCTACTTAGCCTGGGTGTTTACGCTCGTTCTACCCTCATGTCACACCGTGATTTTGTGGGGTGTCGAATAAATACTATAGTATAATTACTATAAAGTAGAGCTGATTTTTTTTGTTTTTTTTTAATTCTTCGGAGAATTGAGCTCCAATTTCGCATTTATTCATATAGTTTCAATTATATCGGCTTTACTTAATTAGCTATTATGTTTCTCTAACTTTTCAAATGTTAAATGTATAAGTAATTCTAATTTATATTTTCTCAACTTTACACTATATTAATTTTATCTTAAATATTTTCCCCTGTTCTCTCACTCATGAAATGAAAATAATTGTTTGAAATGAAAATAAAGATCTACGTACATCAAACCTTTTTTTAAAATTAAGTGACAGCAGAAGAATTATCCTTGAACTTTTAAAATGTAAGCATAAACAATAATTCAATACTTAAATGTAGCAATCAATTTTGAGTTCTTCTGTAGTTTATTGATGCCTATCACATCTACTCCTCCCTAGCTATTGTGATGATGGCCAAACCAAGAGTTCTTCATGCGAGCTAGCTTAAATCCATCCCGATAGAACTGATTTTAATCTAGTTTTTAATAAAACGTACACTGAAATTTTTGGATACAAAACTAAAATACGTGTTATTACAGTTGAACCACAAGAGAAACGATAATGGCTAATATAATATAGTCATATATAATTTACACTCACATAATCTGGCAACCCTGAATCTGAGTTCAATGAAAATCTTTCCCTGCAACTTTTCTATGGATTTTGAATGAGCTATGAATGATTGAAATCAGACCAGTGAAAGAGGAGGGGGTTGCCCGGATACACACGCAAAAACAAAGACACATTCACTGTACTTTATATATAAAATAATATTAATTTTATATCCTCTCAGATGTGTTTTTAAATTAATTCTTCCGTAGTTTATTGATGCCTATCGCATCTACCCCCCTAGCTATTGTGATAAAGGCCAGACCAAGAGGCCTCCATAGTAGCTAGCGTAAATGCCGCCCGAAAGTGCAAAAGAAAAATAAGTGTTACTCCCCTTGAACTATGAAAGCAACTATAATGGCTGGTATAATATATTAATATCTATTTTTAACGTCGCATAATCTGGCAATCCTGAATCTGAGCTCAACGAAAACTGTTTTCTTCGGCTAACTAACGAACAATTGAAATCGGTCTAGTGGGAGCTGAGGAGTTGCTTGGTCACACACATGCACAAACACACAAAAATATACACGGTGTTTTACATATAAGATTACCAGAATTTTATATCCTCTCAGTGGTGTTTTCAAATTAATTATAGTATCTGCACTATAACTCAACTCTATCGCTTTTATTAAGTAATACAATTTCCCTTAAGGGATGATTTGAGAGTGACTAGTTCTGAAAAAGTATGTCATTCGATTTCGTTAGATTTTTGATTTTCTGTTGGACGCTGACCAGTTCTTGAGCAACCTGTGGGTGTCTGCAATTTTAATGTAATACTCAAGAAAAGTATCTCCTGAAAACGTTTATTCTTTTATAACCTTCATATTCTTAGCTCTTAAAAATGGAGATCTGTCGCAATCTCACTGTGTGTGAGACATTCTATTATATTTAGTGGTAGATTATGCAAAGCCGATATGATAATGTATTATTTATTACTAGATTGAATAGGTTTGAGATTATTTTGTTTAAAACTTGAAAATAAAACGGTAAAAAAATTGTCCAGATCCCTGAAATATCTTATTAAAAAAATCATTTAACCCCAAGCAAGGCGATGATGCCACTAAGAAAAAAGAATTACTGAGAATGACTGAGAATGAGAATACACTAGCGATGTGAAAATAAAATAAAAAAGACAGTATTCAGTCGAAGACACTTTAGATCATATGACGATTTCATCTAGTTGACGCAGGTTCGAATCCTGCTAGAAGGCGCATATATTTATAACAAGATTTCTCGAATATTTAAGCCTGTGGATTTAAATAAAAATAGTGTTTAATAAATAAATAATTACAGATCATCTACTCAGATATGAGAATCCATTTAATAGGAATAAATGTTGGGCTACGGCCTCTAGGAATGATATTCAATACTCGGAAAGATTTATTTTGAAACACTGTAATTTTAAAACAGTAATTATTTCATTTGAACATGACCTATTGAATGTTAGAGAGTTGTGTCTATTTAATTGTTTTTATCAGTAGAATCCAAGATGGCGGAATCCGCAAACAATCGTAGTAATGAAAACTAGGGAATCCAATTTTCAAGATTGCGGGTCCGCATCCGAATTCGGCCCGGGAATGATTTCAATCTGCTCATGGCGTCGGCCTGATTACTAAATTGTATGATATGTTTGGCTAAGTCCTCTAGGAGTAAAGTTGAAAAAGTGTGACACACTGACATTCGCATTTATTATATTTATTTATATATTTACCCATCTTCTCTTTGCGGAATGCCAGTGTGGAAAAATAAGCAAATGTATTCATGAAAATGTGGTTTATGCAGACATTTTAGAGATGTACTGTGAGCTGATCTTGAGAGAATAAGTAGACACATTTTATGCAACATAATATATGCAGTGTTAAAATCTCACAGAGAAAAGAAACTAAAGGAACTAGCACTGAAGATAATGAAGAAAACCGGAAAATAACGACTAAACATCAATTGCAAAAAGATAGATTGCCTGCTTGTTAACAAAAGAAACAGCCCAACATGGAAATTTCAATGTGAAAATGCCAACATCAAACAAGTAAGCAATTTAAATATTTGTGAAGTGTTTTAACGGAAAGTGCGATACAGAAATCCTAAGGTGAATTTTGATAGCGAACAGTGCCTTCAAAAAGTTAAGCAAAATATTTAGAAACGGAGAAATTTCGTTAAAGGCAAAGGAAAGAGTACTGAATTGTTACATAATATCAGTTCTCTTATATGGCAGTGAATGCTGTACAATATCTTCGCAAATGAAAAAGGAGACTGGAATCAGGAGAACTGTACCTCTACAGAAGAATGTCGAGAATACCATAGACCGAACATGTGAGCAACGATTAAGTTTATATAACTTAGAAAAGAAAGGACATTCATACATAAAATCAGAAAGAGGCAGATAGAATGTTTAGGGTGCATAATGAAGAAAGAGTGCTTGGAAAATTTGATATTCACATGAGACATAGTAGGCAAGAGGGATGGCGGGAAAAAAAAACCTTTAGCCCACCAAGCGAACGTATCTAAATGGATGTCAGAAGAGCGTTTAAGTGATATAGCAACAAGAGAATATATATTAAGAGCTAAGAACGACATGGAATTGTGGGTAGACATGATTGCCAAAGACTTGAGCGAACACGGCATATAGAACAAAAAGAATTAGAAGGAGAATATATTTAAGATAGTTTTCTTTGTTCGTCTAACAAGTATTTGGAAAGTATATTTATTAAGTAAAACAGTTCTAATCTCCTTTTGTTTTACATTTATTTTTGTAGCTTTTATTTGTATAGTTTAGTTTTACAATTTATTTTATTATTCAACATCATTTTGTCGACTTTCATTCCATCAAATTTTAATCTTTATTATTTCAATTCTTAATTTTTCCTAATCTTGTTTCCTCTTTTTTATTTTTTCAATTTATATTCGATAATGCGATTTATTTCTATTCATTTTTCTAGTTCTTTTCTTCTCTCTTTCGATTTAGATTTTCATTTTCACTTCTTTCGGTGTTGCTTCTTATTTTTCTCTTTTTTTGCTACTTTCTTTATTTCCCGTTCTAGTCTTTTTTATTTCTTTTCGATTTGATTTTTCTTTTTTTCTCATTGTTCTTTTATTTCTTTTTTTCTTTCATGTGTGGTTTCGATTTTTCATTTCCGTTATATATTTTCATTCATGCCTATCTACGCCTAAGCTGATAGCTATCTATTTGTAGAACTATAGAAACAATTTCAAATATTACAATCA
The DNA here is from genome assembly GCA_903632075.3 of Acanthosepion pharaonis. Taxonomy (NCBI): domain Eukaryota; kingdom Metazoa; phylum Mollusca; class Cephalopoda; order Sepiida; family Sepiidae; genus Acanthosepion; species Acanthosepion pharaonis. The sequence goes on along the minus strand of CAHIKZ030005276.1, from coordinate 1,918,049 downwards.
TCTAGCCTCGGGGCATCGTCTTTCCCGTCCAGTTTTCCAAAGGATGTGGTTATTATTTCGCGTAAAACTCCGTGAAAGGGAGAAGTAATTTTACCCGAAATAGCGTAATCATAGACGCCAGAAAGCTTGTACAGAAAACTTAAGAATTGTTGCCGGAATATCAGCCTTTCATATCTGAGAATTGATGGGCCTTCTGGTGGGTGTTGGGCAATGATCTTGCTTGATACACATTTACATATTTTGCTGGAAGGAGTGAAAGCTGAAGTTGAAAAGAAACAAAGAATACACATTCTAGTAGAAGTAATAGAAAATGAAACGATGAAGTATAGACGGTTAGAATGCATGAGAGCTTCTGCAAAGAAGAAAGTAGAAATGTCTTTGCGTAGGTACAGATGTCAATAATTAATGCCGGACCAATATCATATAGAAATATTTATCAATGCATTTGCTTTCAGATATTTCATATATGTGTTGAAAAGAAACTGTAATTTAGCTGCTTTGTGTTTAGATATAAATGTGTCCACCTTCATACATATGAATATTATCTTCTGGTTAGTTTTGATATTTTGTATTTGTGAAATTTGGAAACGCCTACAGATACGAAATATACACGAAAGATGTTGAATGTACATACATACATACACACACACAATACACACACGCATCCACAATTCACAGATACAGAAAAGGGTTACATTATATTTGAAAAGCTTTACACATTTTTTTTGACAACATTAGACGTATTTTAACGTAATTGTAAATCTGCTGTCACTCTCCTAGGGAATTTATAGAACATTTTTAGGACCGTGACTTTAATTTCATTTCCAGCTGTCAATAGACCGCCTAATGTTATATATTTACATAAGGCTCATTTAGGGCAAGTCTTAATCACTAAGTTAATATGATACTTTCATTATTGATTATTATAAATTTTAGCAGATGGTATTATTCAGTAATATACGAAAAATTCTTAAATGATAACTTCATTATTTACCACCTTGATTCTTTAAGTTAATTGTGAGAAGTCTTATCGTACAGAAATAGGGTCATTCTCCCATTCAAGTAATTTTTCCAAACATTTTTTCGGCTACGTATTTTTATATTGTAGTCCATATCTTAGTATATTTGTGTAATTAAGAAAATTTATTTAAGCGAAACACATTCCATTTTATACATTTTTAATCGACGTCGCCCAAAGCAAAGCGATACACTCAACAATACGCAAGGAGTTACAGGATGTCGTGGAATTTGGCACCAAAACATTAGTAATGAGTAGAAAGAGAGAAAAAAACAATCAGGGGGGATACTAGCGATTGTTATTGCATTTAACCTTTTGCAGTTTAAAGTTGGCCGGAAAATATGGAACGGGACGGGAGTTCCACAAGCGAAAAATGCGAGAAAACGAACTATTATCATAGAAGTTATGGCCACATTTAACTAGCTTAACTGTAAATTAAATGAGATCTTAACGGCAGACTAGTATTGTGCTTAAATTCATGAAGTCCAGGTACCATAGCGAAGAGCTCATCCGAAAACTAACAATGAAAGTATTTATATAAAAAAAGCACAGTGAAGCAACATTACGGCGTTGGACAAGTGATTGAGGTCGATCTGCCAGATCAGAAACAATAATATGGCTGATTCTTCTCGGGATCTTATCAAAGAGATCCTGATAAAGAGCCAGGGTACCAGGTCATATATAGCAGCAATATTTCAATCATGGCAGAATGGTAGACATATAGATATGCAAGATAGTTTCAGTAAGGATGAATTGTCTCGCCCAAAGGTGTCAAGCAAGTTTCTTAGCAGCTGACCTAGCAATGGATTCAATATAGTCTTTGCACTTCATGTCAGCTGAAGATGTTAGACAAAGAAGGCGCAATGAGTCACTTTCTTAGAAGATAGCATCAACCATGCTGATGGAAAGCAGAGAGGGAAAGTCGTTAATGGAGATTAAAAACAGCGTATGGCCAAGGATGGATCCCTGTAGGACATCCGACTTAGTACGAAAGGATCTAGACAAGAGACCGTTCGGGGCAACGTTCATTTCACAATTTGATAGGAAAAATTGTATCAGCTCATAATTGTGCCCGGAGATACCGTAACCTCTCAGCTTGTGAAGAAAACCTGAATGCCAAACCCGACCATTGGATGTCGAATGCAAAAGACAGGCTTCACTGCTTTTATCTAAAACATGATAGACTCTTTCCGCAATTATAGTTAGTATATCAGCAGTTGACCTGGAGAAAAAATGTATTGATTGTCTGAGAAAAAAAAACGATGCAATGTGAGATGATGAATCAATTAAGCATTGATTAGGGCTTCTAGAAGTTTCGCAAAAAGAGGTAGAAGTCTAATAGAGCGATAGATGGATGGGTCAGATGGTTCACCAGAGTCTTTAAAACCTGGAAAAAATGCGATGATTTTCAGCCGGCATGCAAGCAGGATGCAACGAAGCATTTATTCTACAGTTTAGAGAGGACAGGAGCCACTTCGAGAGCACACTTCTTAATAACTATTACAAGGACAACATCGGGTGCACATGCTTTGTGTGGATCCAGGTAAGAGATGATAGTAGATATCATGGAAGTGATTATATTCATATCACTCAACAGAGAATCACTTCTAACTTAGTAGTTACACAGGGATATCCCAGATGAGTCCAGAGTAGAGTCTGAGCAGAGTTTACGAGCAAATCATTCAGCTTTATCAGCAGATGATGACACTACCTCAAATCGATTGAAGACTTTGGGGAAAATAGAGACCTTGCACTTATTTAGTAAACTATTAAAGTGACAACAGTAATCAGGAGAGCCAAAATTTTAAAGGCTATACGGTACTTCATTCTCCCAGCAAAGTGAGACTTACTTCCTTTCAGGACTGGCTTACTTTTGTTACGAGCATTAACAAACAGACCCCTGTTATTACAAGTGCAGACCCGCGGATATAACCGGAAATCGTGAATCCTCTATGCTATGGCGGCCAATCATGCTGATGTGTGCCATGAACGTGATTCCGGTTTCACCTCGTATTTCCGAAAAGGGATGAAAGAATTCATGCCGGCTTTGAGCCAAGAAAAAAAAAAACTCATTTGAGCAATTTTCAATTGGAAGGTTGCAGATGTCAGTTCAAGTGGCGTCACATAGAAAATCCTGGAATGATTCACAATCAACATGCTGGTAAGAGTAAGAGATAGGATAGGAGATTCCTATTTAATAGATGCTTGGAAGGAGATACCAATAGCTACCACAGAGTGGTCCTAGATACAAAGAGGGCAATATTGCGGGGGGCCAGAGAGATCCATTAAAGAAGCCTGTTTCTCGGTATGGAATTAGAGAAGTCCGCGATTTGTATGAGGAATTGCGCAATGGAAAACTTTAACGTTTGTGTACCGGCGGCAACAGTAACTTAGAATGTTTCAATCTCGTGTCGTGGTGAGCATTACATTCACCGAAGACAGAATTTTCGCAGATGGATGGAGAGAAAGTGCCTTTTCTATACTGTCAGCTATTGCGTCTAACATACTGTAGTCACTGGGAGAGGGGAAACAATAAAAGAAAAAGAGGTAGTGGACAGAGTTTATTAGCGAAAGGGCGGAAGCACATGAAGATTATCCCGGATGTAAACACCAACGCCATACATGCGAATGCTGGATACTTTTCAGCAAAGGGAAGTAATACTTCCTGGATAGCAATGGAAGAATTCAAGACCGTTTTTGCAAAGTGCAAAAATGTCTGGCGACCGTTTCAGGAGAAAAGATACTATGATGCAGAAGTTGCAGTGGATATCAGGAATATTGCAGAAAGATAGATTAAAGCGTGTAATTTTTTTAGCTACTTTAGTTTTATTTCATTTGTTGTGAGTTATATGGAACATTTTTTAAGGAGAGCAAATAAAGCCACCACAATTTTCACTATCTGATGTCAATGGCATTACAGATTAGCGATTAGGCTAAGAGTAGAGCATAACGTGGCCTCCGGGGTTTCCCACTAGAAATTCATGCAGGGACACATACCTCGACATTATGCGACTGTTGAGCAGTGTAGTCTCTCTAAGTGCTACCAAAGAGTTCCGGCTACTAACGACCAGTCTGAAGCAGCAACCAGCAAACTGCCAACACGGGAATTTGAAGCTTAGATAAGTCAGGATTCTGATATATATATATATATATATATATATATATATATATATATATATATATATATATGTGTGTGTGTGTGTGTGTGTGTGTGTGTGTGTATATCTATGTGTATATGTATATATATATATATATATAAGACAGAAATATAGTTTGAAGGTATGCTATATATGTATATATCTGCAGAAGTATCACAGATGGCGGTTTACTAAGCATCGATTATTACAGTATTACAGGTTCGCCTGTTTGAGGAAGCACAATCTCAAAAATAAATTGCATGTATGAAAGATAAGTGGACACTGAGGTCATTAACGAGCATCATCAGTCTATTTCAGGCTTGATCTCAATATTTAGGACATGTTGATCTAGGCATTACATTAAATGTTGATCTACGTGTGTGTGTGTTTGTGTGTGTGCGTGTGTGTGTGTGTGTGTGTGTGTGTGTGTGTGTGCGCGTGTGTGTGTGTGTGTGTGTGTGTGTGTGTGTGTGTGTGTGTGTGTGCATGTACTGGGTAATGAGGTCAGTTATTTACAGAAATGTGGGAATTGTAATTAAAATGGACAGTGAAGAGTTGGTATAAAGCAATAGCTCTTGTATTCAACCTACACGACGCATAACTCTCCATTTTGATGACAATTCCAACATTTTTACTCATTTAAAACATACCTGGCCACATACACAACTCCGGAAAATCTTTGTTGACAATCCAAGTATACTTAACCATGAAAACAATAAACAAAAACTGAAAATTCTTGAAGCTATTTGCATAAAACAGTTGAAACCTAACCTGAACAAAGTAAACTATGAAAATTCCACAAAGATACTTAAATGCTTATGCTTGATAACAGAAGCTATTATATGCTTATAATTGATAACAGTAGATATTTATACCAACGACTTTCCATACTTAAAACCTTTCTTCATTTTCACCCTCATGAGGTCTTGCGATAATCACTTATGCGTTTCATATGCAAGAATTTTTCGTTCCATATCTTCCATGCAAACAAAACAAACATTGTTGCAATGTTCGCATACCCATTCTAAAACAAAAGTTACAATCTTTGTTATATAATTTATTAATTAATTTATTGTAATGTACTTGTAACCTCTGATGATGGCTTATGTAAGTCGAAAGCTTAGACAGAATTATCAATAAAAACATATATTAGTGATTTTCTTTCATGTTTCAGTGATAATGCTAAAAAGTTTATTCGACAATATGAAAGGAATTTAATTAAAATATATAGACAAAAATTGTCTATATTATTTAATGAAATATACATTAACGGAAAAAATGCTACCGAAATACATATAATCTCTCTCTCTCTCTTTATATATATATATATATATATATATATATATATATATATATATATATATATATATATGTGTGTGTATATTTATTATTTTATATGTCTATGTGTGTGTACACATATTTTTGAATGTGTGTATTTCTATATATCACTGTGCGTGTATTTCTAAATGAGTGTCTGCTAATATATATATATATATATATATATATATATATATATATGTGTGTGTGTGTGTGTGTGTGTGTGTGTGTGTGTTTCTGTATTCATATATGTGTATGTCTATGTGTGAATATACAGGTTTTGTGTGTGTGTTAACAAACAGGAAAAAATCACACTTTTGGAGATACCTGATTATACATGCAATCGTATATGATTTAAACTTAAGTCACTTTGATGTAATCATTTACATGTAGAACTGTATGTGCCCAGAGGGAGAGCTCACACATAAATAGAAGCAAATATTCTTTGAAAGACTCATACCCTCTTTATATATAGACATGTCTGAGTTGTACTATTTTTGTTTGTAAAGGTCGAGTTGTCGAGCCCGTTTGTTTAAATGCGAATCAAAATAAAATTAATTCGCGCTTGAGTGTACACATGTTTGCTTCACTTGATAGAAAAACTATTTTTACAATCACTCCGGAAAAGATTCGCTCTAATATCAGACACTTCAAGTTGTATTTATTCAGTTGAAAAATGTGAATGGGAGAATTTCGAAATGGTACAAAACATAAAAATCTTTTGGAAAGAAAAATCCTTTTGGAATTTCTTGAGAGAAAAATGTTTATTTGTATGTGCGTGTTCTCTCACTATATGCATATAAATAGTTTTTTTTTATTATGGAAGTGTCAAATCAATACTGATAGATTTTAAATTGTATTGTCAGTTTATAAAAGTTTGTGGACGTTTTGTTACTTTCTTAACCCATATAAACAACACAGTTTAAAATTTGTACATTAGATTTCATATAATCATCAAATTCGTTCAGAATTCAAAGCCTGTAAGAATCTACATTATACGTCGTGATGAAAATGGGGTTCATATATAGGTTAAGTAAATCAAATACGACAGTTCCTAGTTGCTCAAGAATTCCTAACGTATTTTCCTTATCACACATCACTGGTTTATGAAATATTTGCGACAAAGAAATACTTAATTTTTTTTCTTTTTTTTATAGCGACGAAGAAAATGCTTGCTATGTTTTCATAGAATATCAAATCAGATCTTGAACGATATCTGGCGTTAAGTAGTCACAAGTTGGATTAAGATGCCTGTTTCAAGATCCTTCACAATATTTATGGCCGGCATTTCTTAGAATTAATTTTAAGTCGTGTATGCACAGATGGTTTTCAAATATAAAGAAAATAACAGTATATGACGATGAGAAATTAAGCAGTTTTTAATTTTCATCTATTTTGGAAATTCGGTTTTTCATTTTAATTTAAATGGCTACTTACAAAATGATCTTCGTCATTTATGGAAATGACATTTGCGGAATGGTGCTACCGTTCTGAATTTAGTTTACTTTTGAAGTTATCTGGCAAATATGGTTTTAGTAAAGAGCGTCTGAAATTTAATGATTTATTATGTGGCATATTCCCTAAATTCTTCGAAATAACAACGTAGACATTATAGTTTATTTCTACATGGAATCGGCTGATACTTAATTTGAACTTCTTAATATATTTGTAATTATCAGGAAACAATTAATACATTTGGCGAAAAATAATAATTTACACGATGTGCACTCACTTGCACCACACCAACATCCCCTATCTATCTATCTATCTATCTATCTATCTCTCTTGATATATATATATATATATATATATATATATATATATATATATATATATATATATATATAAACACACACAGAGTGGGGGAAAAATATTCTTCAACATGCAATTTTTTAAATTTATTTTATTTGAAACTAATGAATAAACGTACTTTTAATATAATTAACTGTACACAGATACAGAATAACTAAATATACACAGAGAAATGAAACGATTTTATTTAATAGAAATAAATCCAATTTCTTCATTTTAATGCTGAAAAACCTATTCGTACAATGTAAATGTCAAACTTTAAAAGTTTTAAATTGCTTTAATATTTAATTTATTCAAGTGTAATATTCTAGAATATTCTAATATTATCTGTAGATATTATTATCCTAAAAAATACAATCAGAACATTCTGTAATTGATATTCGTGCAAGGAGATTAACATGGCAAGAGGAAAAGAACTAAAAAATTGATAAAAAGAACTGACTGATGAGCTCTGGAAGAAGATAAAAGTTGCTGGAAAATCTCAGTTTGAATATTCCATTTACTACCAATAGTTCATTCATTGCAAGTTATAAAAAATAACTCAAAACTGTTGAAGACCAATGAAGAACAGGTGCGCCACGGGTGAGTTCTTCAAGATCTTTGAGGAAATTAATGCGTCAAATTAAAAAAAAATTCAATGCTTACTCTTCAAGAATTGCGTGCTGATTTACTTTCATCAGTTATCTGTGTCATTAAACGGACAATAAGCACTGAAATTCACAGGAACGATCTAAAGTCACACTCCCCTAGGAAAACTATAGAAATAGATACAGAGATGGCATGTTGAAATTCGTTCGTCAACATTAGGATGAGAAAAAAATCGTATTGAGGAAGAGCGTTATGTAGTTGTTTAGACGTAATTCTAGAAAACATGCATGGAAGAGAGCTGGCGATGCTTTCAAATAAAAGAACACATTTCCAATAATGAAATTTGGTCGTGGAATCATCATGATTTGAGGATGTTTTTCGGCAGACGGACGGGAAACATATCAGCAATAGATGGTAGAATGAATGGCACAGCATATCAAAACAATTTGGAAGCAATTTAATGATTTCGGTTGAAAATCTTGAAATTTCTCCAGATTGGATATTTCGACAAGATAATGAGCCTAAGTACCCTGCAGAGTCTACGAAGAAATGACTTGCTGAAAATAATGTAAATATCGTGAAATTGCGAAATCAGTCCTCATATGTAAACCCAACCGAAAATCTGTGGTATTATTTGAAAATTCAAATCTAACTAAGAGCTCCAACAAACATAGCGGATACGAAGACTATATTCGAAAAAGAATAGAACCATAGAACAATTAAAATTTTCAAGTCATTAATTAAGAACTAAAAGAAGATTTTGGTTGCTGTTACAGTTAATAATGCCTATTCTAGAAAGTATTAAATGAAGATTATATATATTTTTTATTTCACGAATACTTTTTTCACCTATTAAAATGGACATTGAGATTTATTTCTGTTAAATAATTTTTTCTGTTTTCTATGCATATTTAGCTATTATATAACTGCGTACAGTTAATTATATTAAAAATATATTTATACATTAGTTGGAAATACAATAAATTTAGATTTTCCATGTCTAAGAATATTTATTCAACCCACAGTATATATATATATATATATATATATATTTTTTTTTTAGATATAGTAAGAAAATTGTTTTAAATATTTATGACAGTTACATTTAAGTTAGGAATATCCGAACTGTGACGTTGCATATCACGTGACGTCCGCGTCTCGCGAAGGACGCTACTTGCTAACAAACAGTAATTTTAATTTATTTGTAACAAACAGTTATTTCTGATGAAAAATTGAGGACAATTTGAAATATCAAATATATATATATAAATAAATAAATACTTTCATAAAATAAAACATTATAATTTTCAATTTGAAACTTTTTCTATATATATATATATATATATATATATATATACAGGTTGTTTCTGAAAGACTTTTATAAAATTTGTGGGTATATCCGCAAATACTTTATTTTTTAATTATACATTTTAAAAAGGTTTACAGTAGATGGTGCTGTGTTGTGATATATAGAAGACAGGTTGCGTTTCCTGTGTATTTCTGGCTAAACCCCTTCTTCAAAATTTCAATCAAAATGTGCGGTAGTGATTTAAATGAGGCAGCCAAGTTATCCAAACTTTGCTGGTGTTTATAGTCGCGTTGCTGAGACAGGGTCTGTGGCACCACAAAGTATGGATCAATGCAGACCGTGATCCGCCCTTACGCCTGACAACAAAGTACTCATTCTACAGGCTGTCGGAGACGATCCGGGTATCAGTACATGTCAAGTTGTCCTAACATATCGTGCATATCATAGTACCTCATTGAGGTACTTCAAGACCAGCTGTATTCGTATGATTTGTAACGTGTGCTGAGTCTTCGTCCTCTGATCAATTATCTCAGGAGAACATTGTTGATGGTTTATCTCACAAAATGCCGACTCTTTTTTGTCTCTTCACTCTTGTTTACGTCTGAGGCAAAATTTGAAAGAGATGGAATAAGAGATTTACACTACCAACATTAACTGGCGGATCGGAATCCACGTGGAAAACACCGGCTAGACACCAGCATCAGTTTACGATTAATATTTGGGTTGAAATTTTAGATGACTGTCTGGTAGGTCCATGTGCTCTCTCAGCACGTTTACAGGAGATGACTCGTGTATGTCAAACATGATGGGGCCTAGTTTAATCATATTGTTCAGTTCGATGCAGTGTGACATCTACCATGAAATATAAATAGGTAGAGAGGGCCAGTTCCATGACCTTCACGTTCACCAGACCGCAATCCATCGTATTTTTACCTGTGGGGCAACCTAAAACAATTGGTTTATTCAGCAGGCATTAATAATGCAGAGACGCTTTATCACCGTGACAAGTATGCCTGCGAAACCATTCGACACGATGCGCGAGTATTTGAAAGGGTCTGCCAATCAATGATCCGACGGGTGCATGCGGGTGTAGCAGCATGTGGTCAATTTGAACATTCTTTATTAGTTGTTGTGTTCAGGTACAAAGCTGAACATTTGGCCATATTTTTATATGGATATTTAATCTTATCTTGGTGTGATGAAACCACCCCTATTTTTGATACACGATATATATATATATATATATATATATATATATATATATATATATATATATATATATGAAGATATGAAACCTCTGTAGAGGGTCTCAGATGAGTTTGAAATATTTGGAAAAATGCACATCAATCGAAACTTTTGAAATTTTCCTAAATCATTTTTCTACAGCCACTTAATTAATTCCTGGACGTGAAATTAAAACTAAAATAAATAGACATGATACATCTAAATTATTTAACCAAACATAATTGAATAAATATATGATGCCTAAATTTTTATAAATATGCAGTGGAGTAATGGATATCGGCTCGGATTGAGAAATCTGAGAGACGAGTTCGAATTACAGTAGAATTCATTATATTCACTTATTTGCTAATGCCCTTGGGAAAGGTATTAATCCTCTTCTTCTACCCCCAGTTATGGGTAAATGGCCTTGGATAGCAACTGGTCTATCACAGAAAGAAATGGCAACATAAGGCGGGAACAACTGCCTCTTTAGTCATATATTGAAAGATACATGATCACCTGAGGGTGTATCACGCATGGCACACAACTGACTGCCTATAGCTAAAAATCTCGGTTTTAGGCAAAAGAAAAGGCTAAAATTTCAATTCTAGGATTTATTAACCAATCAGAAAAGTTATTACAAATGCTCTTACACGTTTAAATCAGAAAAGTATATGTTTGTTGTCTTCTATAAAATTTGAGAGATCACCCCAGAAAAAGTTTACCAATATTTTTTCCCCGCAAAGAGATATAAATATTAGGAAATATATTTATTAACAAATAAAGTTTAGTAAACCTAACTTTTTGCTCCCTTGCCCATGTATTTCCCTATAAATATCGTCGCACAATTTCACAAAACCAGTTATTAAGTTTTCAGTTAATTTTTTATCCCGGTATACTCTGCCCAAACTGATTATTCATACCTTTCGTATAATTAATTACTCAAAATTCCCCATATTTATTGAGTACCTTCTCGCAAAAAACTTCAAATTGAAAAGTAAATATTGCTACACGTAAAACCTGCGATCATATTAGTAGTACAAATAAATCAACATTTAGCATTGCTTGCTACTGGTATCAGAGAAGTCACTACACGCATACATAAAATAACGTAAATACGCGACTGTCGTTAAGTAGGCACATTCAGATTTTCAATCGTACTAAATCGATTATTTTTGTTGTATTGTAAAAAATCATTTGAGGGACTTTTTGCGAAACGTTGTAATAAGTTTCGTTCAACTTGAAATAATAATATTCATTTGAAATTGTAAAGCTCTGCCTGAAGATTATTCATTTTCTTCGCTTTTTCCTTTAAAACAATGTAAGGATGATAACCGGTTATGTAAGAGGGCGAGTTGAAATGTCCTCTTCTTTTTTTAACTGCTTTATTTAACTTCATGTAAACTGGCATCTGACTGATCAAGGAAAGCTTCAATAGTAGCTAGTAGCGACTTTACTTGGACATGGACAATATTTCACATCGTGGTGTTTACAAGTACCTGCAAAAAAGGGTTTAACCGCAAAAAGATACTCATGCTAACATGGTTCCTACATTATGGGATAACTATTAAGATTTATCAACCGTGCAAATAAGAAGATCAAAATTTAGGAGATGAAGGGAGAGTCTTGGATATGGCCCAAGTTCTCGACGTCATGCAACTGACACCGCCGTGGTAAATTGATTGATGATTAATCAAATAGCCAATGCTGTTAGCAGATCTCGAGAGGGATTTGAAAATATTCGGCACAAAGAAATTAAAATGTCGAGGGTTTCTTCTCGATGGTTACCTCGTCTTCTGACGAAAGGAGAAAAGGCGCACGAATTTGAAAACTTGAGGGAAAATTCTTATATATTTTGATGCAGATACAGCTAGTTCTATTGAACATTTTTTGAACCAGGGTGAGTAATTTGTTCATCACTGAGCCAGAGTCAAACAGGCAATTGATGCTCTATAGGAGGTCAAAGTTGTTTCATCTGCAGGGAATTAATGGCCTCAGTTTTTTAGGATGTAAAAGTTATTATGTTTATTGACTATAATCATAATGGCCGAATCATTAAGGGAGGGCAATATATCAACCCGCTGAGGCTGCTACGAATACCTATCATGAACAAACACCAAGGAAAACTGACAGAAGGGGTTTTGTTTCATCAGGACAATGCTCCCGCATTCAAGTCATTTGTTTCATTGGCTGCTGTTCGTGACTGTAGCTTAGCACTGCTTGATCATCCTCCCTATTCTTCTGATTTGGCCCCGTCTGACTATCATCTGTTACTCAACTTAAGAAAAACACTTGGCTGGAGACCAGTATCGCCGTGAAGCAGACATCATATCATCTGTTAATGACATCCCACAAACACGATGAAGCTTATTCAGAAATGGGATCCAATCACGTCAAAAACTATGTGTGAACCGTAACGCGGACAATGTTTAAAAATAAACCTCATTTGACCACTTTACATGAGAGTCTATTTGTTTTCCAAGGAAAATTTCAACCGATCCTCGTACATCTATATCTTAATATAGGGTATGTTTTATTGCGTTGTTTATTTCGCAATTACTGGTGTCCTCTGTGTTAACAGTATAATGCTTCCATATCTGATTTTAGACCTGAACACTTCGATCAATGATATTTATTGTGCTTACATAGGCATCGCTACATCTGATTACATATTTCTCACGTAGGTTTCATGCTCCAAATTATCACTTAATCATTTGCGAAAATGATACCCTGTTGAAACTATTGCACTCATGAGTGGCACAAATTCAAAATATGCATTAGAAAGTAAACAGGATTTATTTTTCAAAATGAATTCGACGAGAAAATCATAAACTATTCACTATTTGCTTTCAAGTAACTTGTTTAATGTTGGTGCAGTTGGAGGAATATAGTAATGGCTGATTTGTAATAATGAGATTAGTTCTTCAGGGAATCGATATAAAACATAAAAAAAACTGTCGGGGACAATCTCTCAGTGCTCAATAATGCAGCTTGAAATAAACATCGAAGTGAATTACACATTGAAAAAAAAACAAAAAAAACAAAAAAGAAACACAGGAAACAGTATCTGGATCGACAATATCTTCCAGTAAAGCAATAAGTTGTATATCCAATGGCTACACATCGATATTATATGCTGAATACTTGTAACAGCTCTAATATTTTTAGTAAAACAAAGGCCGCTAATATAAAACAAATGCTGAAATTATATTCCTTTCCAAATATAAAAAATTATCTCTGAATAATTCTGTCCATTTACCACCTTTATTTCTCAGTTATAAAATTTGTAAGCCAATCCATTTTATTTTATTCATGCGCAATAATTTGCAGAAATTCGGCATTGTATCGCTTTCCTTGCTAACTTGTCCACGTGACCAACGATGAGGCAGTTAATATAGTACTAACCTAAATGTTCTGAATGTTCCCAATCGATGGAAAACGTTGTGTTTAACCTGATATATCAGCAATAAATGATAAAACATAAATAATGCAATTTATTTGAAGAGAACTGTGGAACATTATAGGTAATTATGAACATTAGATCATAGAAAAATTGTTCAATACACTTCGTCATCATGGTTATCAAGCAAACAACTTCAAAGGACTTTATTAAACACAACTAAACAGTCAAATTAGAAATGCTTTCAATCATTGCAGTTCTGATATTTCCAAAGTTTAACTTAACCTGCAAATGAGACCAGTAGCATAGAGTACAATTTCCTTTGCACTGAAAAATAATTTTATCTGGTTTTCCTATCTGAATTTTAAAAAAAAGAAACGAAAACAAAAAACAAACCAAAAAAAAACAATTTTAACGTCTGCTGTGTCCTGAATTAAATAAAACAAGCTTTTCGGGAAATGACCCGATATTTGATCAAAAGGTAATTTTTTTGTGCAAATGGTGTAGTTTGAAAGTATCAACTCACGAATGTCTGCATAAATATCAGTCTTGTTTTACCACTCTGAATTATGATCGCCTATCTCAAGAAAATGCTTTTCATTCTTACATTTGATTTTGAAATCCAAAACTCCAAAAATGAGGTATTAATTTACTTTTCAGGTATTTTTTTTTAGATGTAAATTATTCAAATAATTTAACACCCGGGTTTCGTTCTAAAAATGTTGTCACTAAGTGGGTCCTTTACCTGACTGCTATTTCAGGCATATTAGTCTTGTAATGAATCTTTGTAAGTAATTTAAATGTAAGTTTAATATCAGCTTTGCAACGTTTATAATGTATTCCTGAATCTTTATTTAGTTGAGAGATATCTAAGCCACAGGCGATTTTTGAAAAACGAAATTCTATAGCAACAGAAGATCAAACCGGCTGCTACTCTTATGACATGACCAAGAGCCTGAAGCTAAAAGGATCTACAGGATTGGGGAAAACCTTATCTAGTACGGAAGTCTCGGTTTCCACTGCAGTAATCAGATGTTAGAGCAAAAACCTTTTGTAACCAATATGAAATTATAGATTCATATTGCTATATATGAAGAGGTCAGACTGATAGTTCGTGGGTAATGATATGGAAAATAATTCCTCTGCATATTTGATACTAATAAACGAACGGTTAAATATCACTGTATAACTAGTAGTTGTAGTTGAGCACATACCGCAGTTTATGTCTAGGGTGCACTCATTATCTGCTTGCATATTATGCATCGTGTCTCGAATCAAATATTGTGGCAGGTTGGTTCATGGAATACATTGTATTCTGGATAAAAGTGGCTTCGACTGTCAACTGACCTCAATTCGATAGATAACATCTGAGATGAGTTGCAAGAGAGATTGGAATCATAGGTGTGCCGTAAACCAATCAAGTAGTATCAGTGTTGGTGTCTTAATAGCATCAAGAACTTAATTATCGAAAGAGGTCTTACATAACGTCATCAAATCATAACCTGTAGTTTATATTGTAACTACGCTGAGCAGACCTTAGTTAAAGTTTCTGGGAAAAAGCGTGATATCTCAAGCGATCACCCATTTAAGCAAGGCCAGCACGCTCAAGCCCTCGGCAACGATGACTTGTGACATCATTCTAGCACAGCTATCGATGGCACCCAAGGGTTCAGTCTACCAAATTTTATTCACAAGGCTTGGATCAACAAGGCTTGGATTTTCAGGCACTTTCCAAAGGTGTCACACGCAGGGATCGACCAACCCAGTCAGGATCAGGAAGTCTCCTTCCCGACCTATCATGTTGAGATTCGAACCATGGTCTCTTTGTCAGAATGCGATCTAAACACATGCCCAATATATATATATATATATATATATATATATATATATATGAAGAAATATTTATGCTTATACATTCTTTTTATAAATACAAGTATTTAAGTAAATGCTCTGTTCATAATAAACATTATTAAACAGCATTTACTGACGTGCATTAACAGATTGGCCCACAGAGGAGCGTACGGTAAAATGAAAAGGGTATGTATTATATTATAAACAAAGCATTTACTTAAATATTGGCATCGATAAAATGAATGTATAAACATAAAAATGTCTGAAAATAAGTGTCGTACTTTGTTCATTTCATAATGTGTGACGTCATATTTTACATTTGTATACGCCATGAGCAGATATGAATGTATGTGAGAGAATCATGGAATATTTTAGTTTAAAGAAAGTAAAATCAATCTTGCTAACCGAACGCTCCTCTGTGGCCAAATCGATTAAAGCACGTCAGGCTATATGACGATTCCATATAGGATACAGGTTCGATTCCTGTCGGAGGACGAATATTTTCTATGAATATTTCTCGGACATTCAGGCCGGTAAATGTTGTTTAATACTGTTTATTATAAGCAGAGCATTTACTTAAATATTTTATCTATAACAAGAATGTATAAACTTAAAATGTCTAAAAATAATCATAAAAATGTCTTAAAATAAAGGTCGGACTTTGTCCATTTCATAATATATATGTGTGTGTGTGCGCGTATTCTTTCTGCAAACTATCATTTGAAATTATATTTCCATGATTTAGATTAATATAGCCATTATATATGAGGTGATTTTTCTGTATATTTATATGCAATTTAAATGAGGATTATATGATTTTCCTTAAATTAAATTTTCGAGGATGAAATGCATTGAATGAAAGAAAATGTTGCCTCCATGTACAATGTATATTGTTAGATTTTTATTGAAAATGTTCTATATTAAGTTAACACATTATTTTGATACTCTGTACGTACACACGCAACTAAACAGCCATACACATACACACCTCTATATAAGGGGAGAGAAAGAGAGGAGAGGTTTATTATTTCTTCCTGTTTTATATTATTATAGTATTTTATTATATATTATAATCTTATATATCTTATATATTATACCATTAATAATATTTACACACACACACACACACACACACACACACACACACACATATATATATATATATATATATATATATATATATATATAATCTTATTGTTGGTTTTACTTTAAATATTATTATAAAAGCCTTATATTAAAATATGCCATAATAAATATTCCAAACCCTGTTGTATTGCAGGTTTTCTTGGTTGGAAAATATATAAGATTAGTCAAATCTGATATCCGTTTCTAATATGGTTAAGCCAGATGACTTTATTTATTTGTCTCTGGATTTCTTTTCTATGCAATACTGCTGAAGTTTTACAAGATTTAGATTTTGCAGGCGTATTGCTATAGTTTCTGTAGGGAAATAATCATGGTTGGCAAAGAAATTACAAAGATATTCAGTATCAATAGCATCACACACAGAATCTCATCTGCTGGGAAATTGTAACTTCAAGGCAAGAAGAGGAGGGCGTGCAATTCTTTGGGAAAGCAAAATGAGTAGTGGGAAAATTATTTGAATTACCCCTGATGTTACTGAAGACCTTATGCCCTTTCAATTGAAATTAAACAGAAATACATTTTTACACGTCCAATTCATATGTACGCATTCTTCATGCTAGAGCGTTACAAAATTTCTTCCTGGCGTTCCATTCTCTGAGGAAATTATTCGCTTAGCTTACTACAATACGAGAAAGAGAACAGACTGTCAAACAAGGACTTGTCTAGGACGTCAAGCAAAAATAAGCTGGAAACAGTTTGATGATGCTTCAGATTTGTACAGAGATGAAAAGATTTCTATCAAGTAGACAGATTAATCAACGGTATTATATTTCACGACCCAAACAATTATGCTGGCCAACACTCACCCCCTATGCAAATGATATTTTTTTCTCTTTCTCACTTTTATTTTCATGATTTTAATCAAAGCACAAACATATACCGTTTTTGTATTAGAACTTACGGCACAGGTCAATTTTTTCGGACTACACGCATGATTTTAGTCCTTTCTATTTTTTACAAATTTTTCTCTGAATATTATTTGTTTTAATATATTTTTATTTGAAAATAGTGTTATCCTGTTGAGTATAGTTATTAATATATTAATATATATATATATATATATATATGTGTGTGTGTGTGTGTGTGTATATATATATATATGTGTGTATATATATATATATATATATATATGTGTGTGTGTGTGTGTGTGTGTGTGTGTGTGTTAGTCTGTTTAAAATAATTGCTGAAAATGTTGCAGTAGTCAAGAATGCAGAAAAATATATTTTCATTTGAAAATTACTAGACTGCATAAATTGTTTTTAAACATGTTGATTCATCCACTAGAATGCAAGAGGGATAGTGACAGTGAAAGAGAATTAAACAGAATTTTATTGAGGAGAACTGAGGAGAAAAGAAAAAAAAGAATATCTCTACAATATCTTCAAAAGAAATACAGTAAAATAAAAATCATCTCCACACATAATAAAAAAAGCGAAGCAGAAAATAACCAAATATCCACTCGCACAAAACAAACACCCCTCTAACTGCAGAGAAAAGATGAATATTTTTTAAAGCGAAATTGCTTGAAAAACAAGATAAGTTACCGAACCATATATTCGCGTAAGTGAACGACCCGGGAAACAGAAACTATGCACAACAAACATCTTTTTAAAAAAGTGTATATGCCAACAACACAATCCTTTCTAAATATATATGAGAAATTAATATATATATATATACCTCAAAATAATAATGTAATATAAGGAAAATAGCACCCGACTACATCAATAAATCCCAAAACTTAACTATGTGTGGATGTAAAATAGATATAAGATATGATCACCTTACTAGACCAAAACAAATTGGCCACCAAACGGCTTCAGAATTTTGAACATCACTTCTGGATTGTTTCCGTGTACAATTTGTTGAATGCTGCCAGAATCTTAGCCTTCAGTTCATCTTTGTTATTACAAAGAATGTTTTTTTTTTCTCTCTCGCTCACCTGCGTCCCACGCATAATAATCAAGTAAGTGGTGAGTCTGGTAGCCAAGTTTGATAGGTGATGTTGTCCCAGAAATTGTCTCACGCCTGGCTTCTCCTGCTTGTGGAACATGGGGCAGAGTTCTGTTGACAGACATAAGGTCTTCCAGCTACCGCTCTCTTCACTCAGGGAAGCACTATCTCTTCAAGGGATTTACTGTAGGCTTACGTAATGAGTGTGAGGCCCTGTGTGAATAAGAATAGAGTCATAACGTCGTTATCACAAGTGACCACTCCAAACACAATGATGTTGAAGGGATATATCATCCAACTCTTTTCGAATCCGCTGTACTGTTCTCAGATTGACACAGAAATTGTCTGAAATGTTCATATTGGATCTACCAGCGCGAATGTCAAGCAGTACATAACGCTATTACAAAATATTTAGCTGAGTGAATTATGTCATGTGTCTCTTTTTCTCATAAAGGTGCCCAGTTGTCCCTACTATAGTGTCCAGTCGACAAAATATTTTTTTTAAAAAAGCACATGCACGAAATTAAAATTAGAAAATGACGACTATTTACCCATCGCACCCGGTTGACTGAAGCGAGATCGATTTAAAATTTATTATTTCAATGTTGAAATATAAAACAAAAATCCTCATACGTTAGGCGCACTTATACATAAATATGAATAGTTAAACTGAAAGAAAAAATAGGTATAAAAGAGGATTTATTTTATCACAAATAATTATTTGTGATATACTTTCTGAATTATTTCGATATCTTTTATTTTTGCTTACGAACCAGGGGTTATTTATTTATATTTCGTTTCTTTCACGTGAAATAAATTATAAATGAAACAATTTTTTTCCATAAGCAGATACATGCTTATATCTTACTGTGTGTATTTAGGCAGATCCGGTATGATTTCATTGTATTTATTCATCTTTTCAAATCTGCAGTAACGTTGCTGTTTATAGAAAGAGGACCTCGAAATTGAGAGATGAGTGCCGGAGTATACGATGTTGTGTGTCTTCTTTGTTTCCTGCATCTTTGAAGTGAACTTTCTGTAGAAAAGACACTATTCTTTCAGGGATAACATGCTGAGGTTATTGTGTACTTCTCCAATCATCCACTTCCTGGTGAAAAAAAACATACACTGTGAATTTCCGCGCATTTGCTTATCATAAGATTTCTTTCCTGATTCAGTTCAACGTGGACGCCCCTTACATATGATCTTTGCGAGCTAGTGAATATACAAAGGCAGGCAAACTAATATTTGTGGCGGACGTGAGGCCGAGAGGTTATATTCTATAGTGTAAGGATTAGAACTACCTTGGATATTCTACCCAGTGAAAATATGATCGATTCTTATTTAATTATTATTCAAGACATGATCCAGATAAAATGTCTGTTTTTAATACACTTTATTCAAAAGTTACATCTCGACAGCTGGACCAAGTAAAAATACCTAGGTCATCATTTTGAACCTTTAGTACGAATATAATTAGTGTAAGTCATTATAATTCCTCATTATATCTTTATAGTAATAGTTACTTCTATGAATAATCATTATCTGTAAAACTTGAGAATCATAATGTGAGAGTTGGCAGGTTATTCGTCTTTTAATTTACATCAGATTATTTTTTGCAACCCGCTGACGCGTGCTGTAATCTTCACAGTATTTCGTCCCGATGAATTTATCGCTAACATCTTTTGACGAGATTTCCAAACACTAAGTTAGGTTTTAATTTTGCAAACCAGCCGATTAAATTTAAATAAGCTTGCTTCACGGTTTAATAATTTCTTGAATTTGAATTTAAAGGACTTCATGTCAAAAATATTTTTAAGAAAAATTATTTTTTACTGTTTCCTTTTTAACGTAGAAGAATAAATTCTTAGGATTTCTTACATTTGAGCATACAACATACAACTGACCATGCGTAAATATTTCTTTTTGGAACCAAATTACAACGTTTGAATCTCCTCGCCTTGTGATATATTTATAGTTCTCCCAAATTCAAGTCAAACAATAGACTGGATTCTTGTATATATATATATATATATATATATATATATATATATATATATATATATATATATATATATAAAAACAATACTGAATTTTTATTAATTACTATTTTTTATTAATTTATTATTTTTTATTTCATACATTTAATTGCTATTCTTTAAATAGAATGTGGATTTGGCATGTTAAATGAAAACATTTTAATTTTTCCAAATAAATTATAAAATTAATTATTAATGAAATTGTAATAATATTAATAAAATTGTATTAAGTTATGCAGTAAGACAACCTGCACTTTGTACACCATTACCTATCTGAAATTCACATCAAAATTTGAATTGGATCGATCAATGTGTGACTACTTTAGAGGATTCGACGAACGGACGGACAGTCTAACGGATGTTACAGAATATTATATATATATATATATATATATATATATATATATATATATATATATATATATATTTGGTTGGATAGATGTGAGTTTGTGACCCTGGATTTCACGCTTTAGCGATCGTCAGACAACCTGATCAATTTTTTAAAATTTTGGGTTTATGTAGATTGCGTGTATTTGTGTTATTATGGAAGTGGTGGGAGAAAATGTCCTCGTTGTGTCATCGTACCGACGCAAACATCGATGCATGCTCACACGTCCAATGGAGTACGAAGACACATACACATACTTGGTCGTCCGTCGGGACTCATACATACATAAACATATGTGGGCAGTTTCGGATATGACATATGTATGTATACGGGTGGTGTCGTGTCTATACATACGCATTTGTATCTTGAAATTCAAAGATTGGTAGTGTAGCGAAAATTTCGTGAATGTCTCGTGAATGTATAGATGTCATATTTTATTTTTCCACTGAATAATATTTCCTCGCATGTATGTATATACGTGTGGTGGGGTTTGTGCAAAACTATGATAGTTAAAAATATTTATTATTTATATTTATTTTTAAATTTTAGAAAAAAAAACCCCAAAAAACTCACATCTATCCAACCAAATATGTTAGCTCTATCTCTGATATTGAGCGCTTTCTAATAAGTACCGCGCATATAATATATAAATAATTATATATATATATATATATATATATATATATATATATACACACCTTTCACACACACACACACACACACACACACACACATATATATATATATATATATATATATATATATATATATATATATATATATATATTATGTACCCATATCCACATATTCTTAGTATAAAACATTTTTTGTAGTTGTGCACTCCAGGGTGTTCATCTCAATCCGTGTAAATTCAGAGAATTTCTAACTGAAAACTTTATTTAATATAAGCGTCTATATTTTTCTCGTTCTGCTATTCCTGTTTAGCGATGCCTCGTCTTGCTTCCTTTAGTAATGCACGCTTCCTTCTAGCGCTGTTTCCACTGAGAATGATTATATAATATCAAATCGAATAATAGTATAGTAAGAAAATGTAAGCAAACAACGTAGGAAACTCAGAAGTCAGTGCACATTCAACGTATATTCGATTTATTAAATTACTTTCACTTTTAGATTAAAAAATATTTGTAAATCAAATATAAAGTCAGAATCATTACGTTGAAAGACAATTGTTAGTCTAATGAAGTTATCTCATGTGATAAAGCGGTTTAATTTACACATTATTTTAAATGCTGTGATTATAGTAAACAGATAATGATATACTTGACACGTAAACACCTGCTAAATATAAAAAGCATTAGAACTTGTTAGGTAAATAATTCAAAGTTCTTTAGTATTTTTGTTATTATCTTTAAAAAAATAGTGCTCGATACAAAAGTAGAGCATAAATATAATCATTTACTTAAAAATATGATTCCATCGCTACATAAGAGTTCTCATGTTTCAAAACAAGAGCCGAAAACTTCAATATAATTATTTGAATTAAATTGAATTAAAGTACCAAGCTCTGTTTCATCTTCAATCGAAATTCAAAATAATTCCAGGGATGATATAAATCCCTAGAGCTCAATGTAATACACATAGCGCGTAATAATTAATTAATTAAAACTAAAAAAAATTCTGTACAAATAATTGTATACAGAAAAAACATTTGAAAAAATAAAGCTAATAGTTATCTTTATTAATATGTAATATATATAATACATGTACATTTACAGAAAAATATTAACATTTCTTTACTTACAAGTGGGTTTGATGAAAAACTAAATTGTTTTATATTTTACTTTAAACGTTCTCACTATTAGCTTTTCAAAAAGTTTTAAACTGTTTATATTTCCATGTTTTGGCGCACGTGCTTTCAACGCATAAAAAATCAAGGGGCTTTAAATGCCGTTTATGGTAAGGAGTATGTGCTTAAATTTATCTTGCATGTGGTGCCTCTGGTTTATGCAATGAACTGAATATTAATTTTAATTTGCTGATAAGTTTTTTTCTTTATAAATAACGTTTGGCTGGGTGGTGTTATAGTCGCATTGGTAGAAGATGTTAAAATTTGGCAGGTTTCGACCTCCGCATTCTTCACTCTGCTGGCTCAGCGTAATTTTCAAGCGAGTATATCCCTAATTGTTTGACGATGAACTATCATTCTTTTGCCAGAGTTTCTGGCAGGTTTGACTAATGTAATGTCCGTAGTATCCATTGCATTTTATTGTGTATATTAAATTCTCTGAATTGCCCGCGTAATCATTTTTAATTTTGAATTTGGATCCGACTTTGAAGTGATATTCTTAACCTTGATATTAGGAAGCTGCATACTCTACAAAGGGTGTGGTTTCCTCTTTTCACCTAAGGCTTTTTGATTGTGTTGTACTGTTTTGGCTAAAGGATAAGAACAAATCTTTTACAGCTCCTCGTTGGAAAGATCAAAGTACTCTCTGGCAAATTTTAAAGCCAAAGTAAGAAATATCCCTGGAAATAGATGCGTAATAATCCACAATATAAAAATGGATAAATGAACAATTCATTTTATCGTTTATATCATTAAATCAATTTATGTCATCTTTGGTATTAATCTATTGTACTAGTTCAAGGTGTTTTCTTATCAGCTGGTTGTCTCTATCAAGGATGATTTTGCTAATTCAACCAATTTCTGGCTTAGTAGGGTTGATAAACCTGGTGGAATGTTTAACTTCATAATCAGGTTTATGGTCCTTGATCCTGATATCGGATTCTTTAGCACTGACGTTGCAATCTCTGTTGCTATTTTTAAGTTTTTCAGGTATATTTTTACGTGTTGCATTAATTTTTTCATCTGTATTAACAGTATTATTATCTGTTTTTCTCTAATTTTAGTTCCGTTTTTGTGATTTTAAATTGCCTACAAATTACTGTAAACTGCCGACACAGTTTAACTTTTAGCTTAAAATATACTTAATGTTCTTTAAAAATAAAGTACTACCATTTCTTATAGCCATAATTTATTAGTATATAATGTTTTTGCCTGTACGGGTAATTACCTCATTTATTATTGCTATGAATTGTCGTACATTTAATATTAATAATATCTTATATTGATATTACACATTTTTACTTTTATCTCCACGCCCCTTTGAGAATCTTCGTGAATCTAAAAAAAAAAAAAAATAAATAAAAAAAATAATTTTCTCTTAATTTTACGTCTGCCTAACTGAACTCTCCTTTCAATGCCCTTTCAAAAAAGGAAAACAAAAGATGGCATATATGTCTACAATCACGATACATTTGTCGCTGACATATTTTGCGCAATCGCTAATTATTCTCTGTCTATGTTCCGGTTTAACATGGCTGAAAAAATAACTCACTCACCTCCACCCTGAGCTTCGTTTTTTTCTTCTTTTTTTCAGGTGATCATGGCTCCACCTTCCTATATCCTTTGCAGCTCTCAACAATTTCCTTCCCCCTGATACCTTCCCAACCAGTTATGTTACGCGTTGTTTTCACTTGTCTCTCCTTCTGCAGTATATTCCTCCGTATATATGTGTCCCTGAAAATTCAGCTGCCTCGTCCTGTGAAGTATAAGCCTCGTTCTTGTTTACATATCTCTAAGACCTCATAGTTACACATGCGCTTAGCATCCTTCCGTAGAACCACATCCCCATCACCTCGATTCTCGTGTACATCCTTGAGGATATCTAACATTCGCTGCCGTAAAGAAGGATAAATGCCATGTAACAGCCCAGCATACTTTCCATTTTTTTTTATTTTTTTTGTTACCAAAGAAATCATCCTGTCTCGCAATACTCTTCCCAGCTTCTGGAATGGTTATTTCTCCATCCGAATACCTCTACGGATCTCTGTGTCGCACCTACCGCCCTCTGTCAATACTCTTCCCAGGTATTTAAGCGTCCTTTACTGATAACCATGCATTCTGTCTTCTTGTCATTTATGCTTAGTCGCTTCTTCTCAATCTTCGCTACCTTCTGTAGGAGATATTGTTATTCCTTTTCCGTGTCTGCTCTGAGTACAACGTCATCTGCGTATCTTATGCTGTTACGATTGTGGCCTCCACTGCTAAATCCCGGTAGGATTTCCATTTCTCTCAGAATTACCTCGCTGTATAGGCTGAACAGTTCGGATGAGAAGACGCCTTACGCGCTTTTCTATTTTTGTATATTTACTGAACTCTTTCCTTGTGCGCATGCATGATGTTTCCTGACAGTATAGGTTCTTGATTGTTCTGATATCCCTCTTGAATATATCAAAGTTGCTGAGAAGTTTCATCATATCTTTGTGTCGTACTTTGTCGGAGGCCTTTGCGGGTTCTATGAAACATAGGTACACATCCTTCTGAATTTGTATCGCTCTTTCTGATACCATTCTGAGCACGAATATCGGGTTCCTCGTTCCGGTGTCATTAACGATCCCAAACTCTTCTCGTCCTATATCTGGCCTGATACTGCTGCGTGTTGTGTTCATCAGAATACAGATTATAAGATTTGTAACGTGAGTCATTAGGCTTATATTTCTGTGAATTTTGCATTCGTTTGCGCCTGGCTTCTTAGCTATAGCTATGAAGAAAGATCTTCTGAGGTCGTCCAGTATATCCCCATTGTTGTAGATTTCATTTGTTATTTCTGTGATCATTCTATACCAAAATTATCTAAGGCTATCAGCATTTTCGTTACAATTCCGTCTGGCCCAGCTGCTTTTCCCTATTCATTTTGGCCAGTGTGAGTTTTATTTCGGTTTTCACAAGTCGGTAGTTCTGTGTATTGCTGGTTGGTCCCTTCCGTCTTGGAAGATTTCTCCAATGTATTCGCTCTAGCGTTGAAGAATTTTTTTCCTTCTCTAATATGAGTGTTCCATCCCTAGATTTTAGGCACCCATTTGACGAGCATGTCTACTTTCCTGTTAGTTGTCTTATTTGTTTGTGCATGACTCTTTTGTTTCTAGTACTCAATCTTTCTATTTCTGCGCATTTTTAGTTTAGCCATTCTTATTCAGCTTGTCAGCATTTGGTTCTTATCTCATTGTGTAATTTTCTGTACTGTATTCCGTATTATGTCTGAGTTCTCTGTCACATTTCTATCATGTCAAGAATCTCATCTGTCGTCTATTCGTTCTTTCTTCTTCGTCCTGTTTCATTTGTGATGATATCGTTTGCTGATGTCACTAAAGCGTCTCTTAGTGCGTCTCATTTTGAGATTCCATTGCGTGTCTCGTATCTTCTTTTCACATTGTCCATATATTTTTTTCTTTTAGGTTAAAGTCGCTCAGGAGTTTGTTGTATTGCAGTTTGTGTGCTGCATTAGTCTTCATAAATTTCCGCAGTTTCACACTTAGTTTACATATAGGAGGGCGATGATCGCTTCCGCAGTCGGCACTTGGCTACGTTTTGCAGTGAATCGTTGCATTCCTGAATCTTTTGTTTATAGTTATATGATTAATTTGGTTTTACTTCTCCTCCTGGACTCCTCCATGTTCATAGTCGTCTTGGATGTTCTTGGAACCATGTGTTCGTTATTACCTTGTCATTGGCTCTCCATCATTTGATTCATTTTCTCCGCATCCGTTGTAGTGTAGATCTGATATTAATTGGTTAATCAAGACATAACCAGAAGTCTAATTTAATTAAGACTGTCTGTTCCCCCACAATTTAAATTTTGGAAATGAGGTAGCATTGGTTTTTAGATGTTCTTAAATATCATTTAATCACAGGGACTTACCATCGTCTGATGTTAAAATATTGAAACAGGAAAGGTCTACATGTTTTTTATTATAATTGCTTTTAATATATATATATATATATATATATATATATATATATATATATATATATATATATATATATATACGTGTGTGTGCATTTGAACTGGTGTGACCCGTAAGTAATCACTGAGCATATTTATAAGCACTGTATATCTTATATGAAAATATGTTGAGCCCATATATATATATATATATATATATATATATATATATATATATATATAAGCTGAGCCCATATATATATATATATAGTAAGAGGACAAGTTGCTCAATCTTGTTTCTTACTGGGGAACACATTCTATTTATTATCTTGAATACACCGGTCGATAGACGTAATACAAATTTTTTATGAATAAAACTGCGGAGTCTATTTCGAATACGAAGTGTCTAGTATAATAATCTTTGAAGCAATAAAGATGACTAAATGAAAAGCTATATATGTTTGTGTGTGTGCATATCTGCTTGTATTCCCACTGACTTATATACAAATACCTTCCACAGTAAATACAATAAGTTTTAATAAGTCAATCAATTACAGACATATACACACACAAACATGCACACAGATCTATCTATCTATCTATCTATCTATCTATCTATCTATATATATATATATATATATATACACACACACACACACACACACATATATATATATATATAAACCATTGTGTCACAATCTCATATCCATACAATATATATATATATATATATATATATATAAAAAAATATGTTGAAGTGGTTCCATCGAGAGAAAAGTATGCATATTAAAAAGAAGAGAAGAGAGGTGCCGCAAACGTTTTTGTTTTTACATATGTATGTATGCATATATGTGTATGTATGCATATATATATATATATATATATATATATATATATATATATATATATTTGTATGGGTATGTGATTGTGACACAATGGTTTATCTGATAATAGCAAAAGCGAGAAAAATATGATCAAAGACTCATATTCTTATAATTAAATATGCTAGCTCTATCATGTGTGTGTGTGTGTGTGTGTGCACGATACACTTAATATATGATATATATATTACATAATCATCTTTATATATATATATATATATATATATATATATATATATACATATACATAAACTATATATATATATATATATATATATATATATATATATATATATATATACGAATGTTTGGAGGTACAAAATTTATAAATAGTTTTAAAAATAAGGAAACCATTGATTTTAATTTTAAAAGTCTCTAGGGCCCTTTCAGCCAACATCTCATCAGGAGACAATCGTTGGATTAGCGAAATGAATAATAGCGATATTGAAGAGCAAAAAGAGGGGAAACACACTAAAATAACGAACAAGTATATATACTTGTAACGAGGGAAGGATCGTGTAAATAAATTAGCGAGGGACAGTTAAAATAAAATATCCCCCAACAGATTCAGAGACCTTATAAATTCTTTCTGCCGGCAGAGAGAAGGTTTTCCTAATCCTATACAGACCGATTCCAAAATCTTCAAATGATTATTGGAATCGGCTGTATGAATAATTCTAAACCACTCTTTTTTATACAACTTGGCACAAGCTATATTCTCAACTAAATGTTGAGCAATAGCCGATTACATATTCATGGGGGGAAGATAGCATATTCTATCTATCTTACCAAGTCGTATTTTGGAAGGTACGTGCTGATTAATTCTAGTTTCCAAATGCAAGGTTGTACGCCCCACATAACCAGCAGCACACTGGCAATTAAATTCATATACTAAATTACTCAATTTGATGTAGGGCAATACATCCTTGCGAAAAGACGGAAACGCAGACCTAGTTTGAAAAATGCTACGTAAAGCAACTGATGGAAACAACCGAAACCGACTTGCTAACCTGCTTAATTAAGCCCCTGACCACTATCCCCAATCCAGGGAATCTTCAAATAAACCGGACATTTAGAAGGCCCCTGGATTTTTAGGGGAATGAAATTGCTTAGTTTTCTTACTAATAATATAGTCAATAAGGGCCTCGGATAGCCGTTACTAAGGAAAATCTCCCTAATGTTCCCAAATTCACGGTCCAATCTAATAGGGGAACACACTTTAAGCGCTCTATACACCAAGGTTTTAACGAGATTAATTTTCCTTGATGCAGGAGCAAATGAACGCCAATTCAAATAAAGTCCAGTAAAGGTGGGTTTACGATAGATGCTAGTAATAAAACCACCTCTACTGCGTTCAACAAAAACATTACAAGTCCCTCGTTACAAGTATATATACTTGTTCGTTATTTTAGTGTGTTTCCCCCTCTTTTTTGCTCTTCAATATCGCTATTATTCATTTCGCTAATCCAACGATTGTCTCCTGATGAGATGTTGGCTGAAAGGGCCCTAGAGACTTTTAAAATTAAAATCAATGGTTTCCTTGTTTTTAAAACTATTTATATATATATATATATATATATATATATATATATATATATATATATATATATATATATGTATATTATTCAATTTATCTCAAGGAAGGCAAACTCAACTGTAAGATGCAAGAGGTTACCAAGAGTGAAAGAGAATAAGAAGGAACGTGAAAACCATTCGTATACAAGGAATGAAGGATAAACGTGTACACCTGTACAAAAGAACGGTGAGGGTCTATTGCTAAATATTATGATGAGCATCGTTATAAAGAAGTCGTAACTCGGTATATCATAGGAAAAATGCAAGAGAAATAATAGTTAAATATTTTAATATTCATGCCCGTTGAAATAAATGAGGAAAAACTTAGAGAAGGCAGAAATTTCATCTTGTGTTATAATCGTTATTATGTCGGATCGTTTTTATAAATCTGCTTCGCAATCTCGCAGGGAAATTTTATATACGTGAAAAATAAATGCATCGTTATCTAAAGGAAATAAAGGACAGGGTCATTTAATTAACTGAATTGGACGCTGGTATGTCATTGATTGATATCCAATTCAACAAAGAAAATCTTTCTTCCCAGGCTTCAGCTTTGAATATTATTATATCTAAATGCACAGTTTTATTGAAAGGTTAAAATGAATATTGTACAATTGCTTCCAGTAGTATCTCCATCAGTATTTAATGGGTTTTCTGCCTCAGGTTAACATCAAGTCACCAAGTGCATTATCCTTTGCTCGGTTCACACAATAAGCTAATTCTCTTCAGTGGGTAACTTGGTTACACAATAACATGCTATTCCAGTTCGAGGCAAACGATAGTCGCACCGCGTACAAACGCCATAAAAACCTCCGAATATCATAACATTTGCGCGAAAGAAAGACTGAATTTTAGAAAATGGTACCATAAAATGGTTGCCATAAAACTCGAGGGAATGCTCACTTGATAAAAGAGAGAAGAAAATGATACTGCGAATAGTATATCAATGAAAGAAAACCGTGAGATGTTGAGTAAAAGGCAAATTTCACGAAGTACTGAGGCGCGACAATCATTTATTCACACAGAAAAAAAAATCTAGGTAGGCTGATAGAGATGGTGTGATGGGTAAATTGTCGTCATATATAATATTTTTTAAAATTTCGCGCATGTTCTTTTTTTTATTTTGTCGATGGACATTTATAATATGATCTGAAATAGAACATCTTGACGCAATTTACCTCGCAAGAATTTTAGAAACGACAGACATGCAGTACTGATTGGCATTCGCGCCGGAATCTCTAATTCAAACATAGTCTAGTGTTTGGGTGACAGGCTGAGGACAATGTAGGGGATTCGGAATGAGTTCTATGAGTCTAAAGGTGTTTGGAGTTTTCTCTAGTGATGGTGACGTTATGCCTCCATTTATCTTCCCCCGGGGCCTCAGGCACAATATGGAGGTCTACATCAACTGCCTTGAGGATATAGTGCTGGGCTGGGTAAAAAGAATAGCAGCTGGATATCCCTGTGTCTGTCAACAGGACACTGCACCATCCCACAAAAGAAGAACTCAGTCATGGATGTTAGACAATTTCTGCAACCTTATAATTCCTTGCATCTGGCACCCTAACCCCTCGATATATGTGTGGGACAGAGTTAAGCGAGAGGACAACAAAACTCCGTGTAGCACTAAAGATAAATGGAAGGCAAAGATTATGTCCATATTCACCAACTTCAACAAGGAAATCGTCCATAAGAGATGCAGATTCTGAAGTCTTCTACGGGGCGTGATTAAGACAATGGTGATTTGAATGAATAAATTTTCTCTTTAATATTTTAAGATTTGTTTGTGTAATTTTGGTAAATATATCTCTCAAAATCTGATGTCAGTGAAATTTTTATTTTTGCATAATTTAGACGACAATTTAACTATAGATTACCGTGGGTTTGCGCATATATATATATATATATATATATATATATATATATATATATATATATATATATATACTGGACTTACCCGTCTAATTCGGCGTATGAGGTTCAGAAATTCAGTTCTTAGGAATCGACAGCCAGGCACCTACACAAATAATTTGGTTATATTGGTGAAGGTTTTGTTCAGAAGCAATCAGACTTTATGAAGAGCCGAATATAGGGACGTGCTGCACCACGACACAAAGGCAGCTTTTGAATCCAGAGTTGTCCATCTCCTTGACCTTCCAAGACGAGGGAGAGAGAATACTCATACCTTTCCCAAGGTTCATAGCACGTAAGTGAATGTAATGTTGTCAAATGTAATTTTAACTCTTCTCTTCCATTCCTCAATCCGAAACACTATCCATTACTCCACCGTGCCTCATCATATATTCCCCTCTGTTTCCAGGATTTACGTAAAAAATAAAATTAATTATATTCCATACTATATTTAATACAATCAAATTAATTATTCAGAAAAACTGTTCTCAGTCAACTGGCTTTAACAAAAGACCAACATTTTGTATATATTTAATTATCTTTTGTGGGATTGTATCTCTGAAATAGTGTTAAGAATATATATGCTGGTTTTACTACAATAGCGATAACAAGAAGGCTTACGCTTCACTTAAACGGACATAGTTCAATGTCAGAGAATTTAAAGAAAAATTAATGCCTACATTCATAGTTTCGATAAATATTAATCGAAGATGCAACAGTACTTCGAGATAATAACTGAAAAAGTCTAAAAATTCTAGAAACTCTTATATGAGAGTATTTTGGCCCAAATAAATAAAGTCTTCTACGAGTATAGCAACAGTGTCTTTAAAAGTAGCAATGTTATTAAAAAAATATCAATTAGAATTATTAAAATTTACAATTTAAAAAGAAAACTTTTAAACCCACCAAAATATATAATCATTCCACTTCAAGTAAGGTGGTGATGCCACTAGTTAGCAGAGGGTTGCAGGGATACAAAGGAAAGAGAAGACTGAGTATATGGGAAAATTTATAAACAAGTCAAACGGGGTTCATGTAGGCAGAAGATGTTTGATTTTCCATTTAAATTACTGAATATTTTAGTTACCAAAGTTAAAGATAAGGATATATATATATATATATATATATATATATATATATATATATATATATATATATATATATATATATATATAAAAAGTGTGTGTGTCTGTGTCTGTCTGTGTGTGTGTGCATATATATATATATATATATATATATGTGTGTGTGTGTGTGTGTCAGTGTGTGCATATATATATATATATATATATATATATATATGTGTGTGTGTGTGTGTGTGTGTGTGTTAAAAAGTGAGAGAGATCCAGATATATGTGTGTGTGTATGTGAGTGTTATGTGGTGGATTAAATGTAGAACGTCATGCACGCTGTTAAAGAGTTATGGAGTTTATATCTAAACCTAATAGATTTGAATATTTCCCCCACAGTTGTCATTATACAGCGTTCGGATGATTGATTTACCGAAACTTATTTTATTTATAGCGGAAGATATTTCTATAAAAATCAGTAATAATATAAAGGGCTATGCAAACGCAGACATACACACTTATACACACATATCCACACACACATTTAAACACTAGTATACTGGGCATTTCATGTTCGAAATAGACTCTACGCTTTTATTTATAAAAAAAAAAATGTATTCATTGTCTTCAACCAATAAGGCTCAATAGAAATTGTCTCAGCTGAATCAATATAACCTGTCGAATATTTTACATATATACAAACCGAAATATATTATTCTTGTTAGGAATAACTAATTTGGCTGTATAAAATATAATATAGTATATAATTAATTGTATTTTTAATGGGATGATATCTATGTTTATGAAACCTTTTCGTAGTAGTTGTAGATAATCTGTATGATTATATCAATTGTTTCCCTACCTAGGACTTTGGTGAAAAGACTATCAACATCTAGCGAGTCTATGGCTTCTTTATTTGGTGCTGATAAAAAGTATAAACTAACTATAAAGAAGATGAAAAAATCACATAATTTACATCGCTTGCATGAGGAGTAAATATTTTTTAATCTTACGGTGATCATGCACAAAAATATACTAAGAAAATCACATAAGTTATTTGCCTTGCATAAGGGTAAATATGTTGAATTTTTCGGTGTTCACGTACACTACAGTGACCACGGTTTTATAATAGTAAAATCTGTAAAAAGCAAAAAAATAAACCAAATTAAAACATAAAGTTAAAACAATATAGGATTTGAGAAATATATAAAATAAATATAAAAGTAGTGGATATCCAAGCAAATGTACTTATCCGTCATCTAGAAAGACCAACGGCAAACCATGTTAGATAGATATATATTCCAACCACCAATGAACAATAATCATGCTGATCTCACAATAATTTAACCATTACAAATTCATTGTTTTTCAATTCTTCCAAAAAATGTGTGAGTGTTTATATAGCCAGTCAGCACTATAGTCTTATGAAATTAATAGTTAATCTAGCCTGTGATCTAAGAACTGAGTTACTGGACTCCAAGACGTGGAATGCAATAAAGTTCGTTATATATATAACGAACTTTATTACCTTCAAAATCTGAGTGTCCAGTGGTTCAGTTCTTACCATTTTATTTGAAATATGCCATAAGGAAAAGTGTAAATTTATTATTGTTATTATTATTATTATTATTATTATTATTAATAATAATAATAATAATAATAAGATTAATATATATATATATATATATATATATATATATATATATATATATTGTGTGTGTATTTAGGCAGCATTTTTTCATTGATGCATGTTTCATTAAATAATACAGACAAGTGTTGTGTATTTTCAGTAAATTCATTTCATCTCGTCTTATAATTTTATCATCAAACGAAGAAAGAAAATCACAATATTGATACACATTTTTACATGCTATCGAAGCTTTCGGCTTCCATAAGCCATTATCAAATATGACAATTACGTTAAAATATATTAAGCAATACACAGGCAAGACAGAGATGACAATTTCCGTAGTCTATGCGTAATTTCCTCCAGTTGGTCCGGGTTAGTTATATCTTTTAGTTTATCGGGATTATCCTGTTTGTGTTCAATTTAAGGGTGTTCAATTTTTCCTTGGCTATTTCTGTGATACTATTTAGCTATGCTAATTGGCTACCTAATTAAGCATGGAAATTAAAAGCGAGAAAACTTAAGGCGAGAAAAAGCTGTGGCGAAAAACATAATGGGCCATGTTATTTTTTTTAACAAAAGAAAAATGCGTAAAACTTTATTTTAATTTGCGTAGAAAAGTATTTCTTTCGCAGATAATAGAAAATTCGTAAGATCTCGAATCTGTCAGAATTAATTTATGCCATGACGCGGCGAGGAAAGGCAGAGAGCAATCTGCCTATGGCAATAATGAAAATCTCAAATTGGTCAAAATCTTACAAAGCAGAATGCTAGAAGATAATCGAAAATTCGGTCAAGCATGCGACCGAGAAAGAATTAGGTGAGACCACCCCAAAGAAAAAGGAAGGAAGAAGAGAAAAAAGAAAAAAAGAATAAACCCTTAACTATCTTTTGGAGATATCATTTGGTTTTGGAAGTTGTTATGTCCAGAACGTTGATGAATCCCAGATGACATCAAGTTAAGATAAAGATTTAATGTCCACAATACGATTCGTGGGGGTTCTAGTCAGTGGAAAAGAAAAAAAAGAAAAAGGAAGATTTTTTTTCTTTGAGCGATAATTGTAAACTGAGGCCAGTCTAGCCACACTCACACTTCCGAGCGTTCATTGGCTGTATGGTGGCCTGAGCGATGGGCGAAGTAAACATATGAGAAAGAAGGGAAACCCGTTGACGCCCTCTGAGGGGATTGGTGTGAGATACCAATATGAGAAAGGAAGAATTTGGGAGGACAATTCCCTTAAGAACCCCTCTAAAACAGAAAGTAATTTACTTCCAAAAATGGGAAGTGATAGATTTTCCTGTCCGAAAACAATGAAAATCCTTATTGCGGATTTAGAATTATCGAGGAACCCAAACCACGACGGTCCCCCACACGGTTTTGGTCGGCGTCCATATAAACGAACGTCCCCAGAGCAGACACAGTTGCAAAGACACAGTTGGGGCAGTCACAACACAGTTGGTAACAGTTGGAGTCACAGAGATGAGGTGCAGTTGAGCTGTGAGCTCGGAGACCAGCCTCGCAGTAGCTGACTGAAAGATTTCCACGCATTCCGACTTAGACTTCTAACCAAAAACAATTTTTTTTTGAAGAACGACTTACATTCACACCACAAAAACAAGTTTTATGAATATCGCCTGAAGATACCAAAAAACAGTTTATTGAAAAACGCCTAAGAAACGCAAAGTGTCACGTATCCATAGAAGCGGTTTGGGAGAAAGACACAGTCCTGTATTCAGCAACCAGATATAAAGTTACTTGTTATTCTTTTTTAACACATTTGAATCTTTCGAGTTGTTACTTTATTTTCTTTTACATAAACTTGTGTGGTATCACCTTTGCCCCGAATTTGGCTTGCATTGCGGCCCGACGCCTGATTGATTTCGTCTACCTAAGATCAAATCACAACGTGGGGAGGTTAGACTAGAAATCAAAGCAGTTACTTCGGTAACCTGACGTTGGAGGCGAGATGGAAACGACAAGGCTGATACCGAATCTAACCAAATTCCCACCCGAACCAGCCAAGGTTTAGATCGTCAAAGGATAGCCCGGGAGCAGGACCAGGTTGACGTCACATTTCAATTTGTGGGATATATATATATATATATATATATATATATATATATGTTAAATAATTAATGCTTTCTTAGAAGTCTTAATACTATGCAACTAGAACATAATACTGCTTCAACTAATCTTAAACCTATTAATCTCTTATATCGTCATCAAATGCATACTAATAATTATAAAAAAAGAAGAAAATATGCTAAAAAAATATTAAATATTAATATATCAACAACAAATCCTAGCAAAAAAAATAGGCTAAACATATACTACCCTATATCTAGTAGGTCCAACTTAATTATTCGCAATGATTCTCCGTCCTCCCTGTTAGCGATTTGCAAAAAAAAAAAAAACAACAACATAGTGTACAAATTCAAGTGCCCTTTGGGAGATTGTATCTCCAATGAGTTAAATAATATTAATGTTGGTCACACTACAAACTCCATCTACATTTGAATGATAAGTTTAACATTTTTAGGCATTTAAAACAACAGGGCTGGCCGCGTACACAATTCCGAAAAATCCTTGTTGAAAACACAACTACACTTAAACATGAAAACAATAAACAGAGAGTAAAAAATTCTTGAAGCTATATACATAAAACAGTTGAAACCTAACCTAAACAAAATAAATTACGAAATCTGCCCAATTATTCTTAAATGCCTATAATTGATAACGGAAGCCATTGATTTATACCAACGACTTCCTATGCTTAATACTTCTCGTTTTCACTCTCCCTTGGTCATGTGTGACGTCACGAGCTGCGACATGATTTTCGCTTCCGCGTCTCGGATAAACGTGTTAGTCGTTGCTTTGAAATTTTTCAGGCAACAAAAGGAGACTATCATTATTGTTTCGTCCGTGTATTGGTAGATATATTGAAAAGTAATTGTCATCTTTGATAATGTCTTATGTAAGCCTAAATCTTAGATTGCAGTTAAACATGTATCACTATGCTGATTTCTTTTCGTCTTTCAATGATAATGTTATTAAGCTTATCAGACAATATGAAAGGAACTTACTTAAAATAGACACAACTTTCTATATTATTTAATGAAACGTGCATCAATGAAAAATTTCTGCCTCTATATATATATATATATATATATATATATATATATATATATATATATATGTTTGTGTGTGTGTAAAAATATATAGAAAATAGAAAAGAAATCGTTAGGTAAAAAATCCAAAGTTCTTTAGTATTTTTGTTATTATTTTTAAAAAAAACTGTGCTCGATACAAAAGTAGAGCCTAAATATAATTATCCTGACTTGACCTCTTTAAATGTAACTGAGATATTGATAGAAATTATTAACCGTTACGCCCCTCTTTTTAAAATAATTGCTCTAGCCTTTACCATACTAACTTTAATTTCAATAATGAATATGCTTATAAAACGCGTAAATTTCAGGAATTAGTTATTCCCAAAATATTCCCCTTGAAGATGGAACAGAGCTTTGTACTTTAATTCAATTTAATTCAAATAATTATATTGAAGTTTTCGGCTCTTGTTTGGAAACACGAGAACTCTTATGCAGCGATGGAATCATATTTTTAAATAAATAATTATATATATATATATATATATATATATATATATATATATATATATATATATATATATATATATTAATAAATGTACACTTTTCGTTTTAATTTCAAATAAATTCATACATATACATTTTCGCTAATTGTTTGGAACAAACTCTCAGGTTCATGCCCATAATAATCATCAGGTGTAGATTGAAAGCTGGATTTTGGGAAATTTTAAATTTATGAACTACAGTTAAGATAATGGATTATATAATGGATTACATTTGCAAAATATAGATTAAACACAAAAAAATATTTTTTAAATTCTTGCATTCACCCGATTACTGATTGTTGTCTTCAGTCTTTATTGTCATGTTCACGACGTTTTGGGCTATCTACGCTCCGGTTTTCTTCTGCTGATTGGAACTTCGGAATGTAATTTTTAACAATACCTCATCTCAAAATATAGACAGATAAAACTACAGGCATATAAATATATACATATATTGCCACGCAAAAAAATGTAGCCAAATATACGAACACATGCAAGTTAAAATTATTTCATAAAATGATTACATGTATACATATCTACTCACATATATCTTTGATAACGGTCGCTCCGAACGTATTCTGTATTGTTAACGATAAAAAAAAGCAACCACTTTTAAGATAATGTTGAGTATCTGTCTTGCAAGAGACTGACATGTCAACCAAAAAAAAAAACAAATGACAATATCCTGCTGGTGGTGACATGGTTGATAAATTAGCCACTGAAACTGTGTTACATCTCCTGGTTGGCGGCTGACCAGGGGAGAGCATTGCACATGATTTCACACGTTGTATTTAAAAAAACTGAGCAATAAGACAAACTGGAAAGCAAGCTGACTCTTCGGAAAGGGATCCCTCGGAAAGTTGGGTGTGGCATTCTGGAAAGACAAGAGTAGTAATGCAAATATTACGAGTGCAAAAAACGAAAAATGCCCTCTGGGTGTCTGTAGCAGGGATGGAGAATACATCACCCATTAGATTGATTCAAACGATAACGACATGTATTTGAAATCGGCTACAACTTGTGACCCATCAATTTAGAATATTTTTCTCCATTTCTCAGAAACTAATAACCGAATGATGCCAGGTGTTCTATATGTTAATTAGCACAAAAACGCAACCTAAAACTCAATTTCATAACAATAGGCTTAATACATGGCATTTGACAGGCGAATTATGCAAAATATGAAAAGATAAAATTATTAATAAAATAAAAAGCTGTCATCATACGGGCATTAGATTCTGAGAAATGGATAAGATTATTAAAAATTGATGGGTATACGAATGCTTTCGTCGTTGAATATATGTGCTAATTTATATTAACTTAATATCCACAGATCTACAGATATGCATACATATATGTTTATGTACAGTTAAAATAAAAATAAAATTACTAAAATAAAACGCATGAACAAACGTTGGAGCAATGAACATATTTTTACAAGACAATTGGAAATCCAGAAACGTTGTCGAGTTTAGAATGAATTAAAACAACAATAAATAATTTTAATTCCTTTAAGTTACAGCTATTGCCTAGCAATATAGAATGTTCGTTATTTATTTCCAAATTATATGCTTCATGAAGCAATGGATGTACAAACTCCTACTACCGCATAGTTAAGTTATCTGCCTAGATATATATTATCTTTTCAAATGTAATAATGCCTTAGTGAAATTCTCTTATTTTTTCCCGTAGCTAATTGCCATGTGGAAATAAATGCTTTCTTGAAGAAGCCATCATTTCCCCGTCTTAATTAATTAATTTATTTATTTTATTAAAAATGATATCTGCCTCGCTTTGGTTGAAATTATATTCGAAGCATAATTTCTGGTTGCATTTGAGCTTGCATTTTCCTAATAATTATTGATAACATATCTAAAAGTTCTTTAAAAAATAACGCAAAACAATGAAAGAGAGAAGATATTAACTTCAAAATAAGACCGAAAATAAAGCTAACAAACTGCACAGCTCTGAGAACAATAACAGCAATATTATTAATAATATCTCATCATTGTATCAGTGCCGTCTGATGGACGACCTATAATTA
The DNA here is from genome assembly GCA_903632075.3 of Acanthosepion pharaonis. NCBI lineage: Eukaryota > Metazoa > Mollusca > Cephalopoda > Sepiida > Sepiidae > Acanthosepion > Acanthosepion pharaonis. The sequence goes on along the minus strand of CAHIKZ030005276.1, from coordinate 1,878,362 downwards.
TTGCCAAAGTATAAAACTGAACTGAAATCACTGGGCCGAACATTCAGAATGTTTAGCCAAATTCCTGGGTTGGAATTTGGAATCGGAAAATACACTACATTACTGATGCGTAAAGAACGGCAGTAAAATACGGAATGAATTCAATTACCCAAAAGTTAATTCAGTATGACGTTAAATAGAAAAGACAACTACAAATATATTTGATTATTGTATGTTTTTTTTTCATATACTATTTCTTTTTATGTCATTGACAATCAAGTTTCTCAATAACTTCCTAACTCTTGTTGCTCTAATTTTTACCCTTTCCACTCCATTTGTCAATTTTCCTCTACATATTTATACACATTTGTATTGTTAATAATAACTGCTTATCATCTCTCCTCTATATGCGATTGTTAGATTCTCCAGGTTAACTTCTCTCATTATATGACCCAGATGTCTCTTTCTAATTTTTAACTACAATTTTCCTGTTACATTTGGTGTTCATAATTTTGTTTCTAATTACTCGTTTTTTATCTATATACTCATCATTCTTAGAATGGGCTCATATCTCTTGCTTCAAAATCCTTTTTACTGTCAATAGATTATCCACCATTCAATGCCATCTATGAAATTATATATATCACAGTAGTACAATTCACTTTGTTTCTAACATGTTCGTATAAACACATTGCCTTTTCTTATGAAAGGCATCTGTCTATATTCCTATGCGTCTTCGACAAAACAGAAAGTTACATTTCTGTGTCAAATAGATATTATCTCTGCAAATATGTAGCTCATAATCTGTGTTGCTTAATTTCTTTTATTTTATTTGGAATTATACGTTTTTAGATTCAATAATTAGTCCATTTTTAAGGATTTATTGGTTTGTGGAAACAAATTCAATTTAAAAAAAAATCATTTTTAGTGGATGATATTGAATAATGCAATACACGATATATATTCTTATGAAAGAAATTATTTATCTTCCTGGCTATATATTTGTAATCCTTGGTAGACTTGGTTTCAAACGTTAATTTGGGATATACATCAGAGTTCACGCGCTCAAAGTTTCTCAAAAACTTAGAACAAAGCTTATATCTGGATTATGGAAGTACCGTAATTCCCGACGTATACTACGCAATTTTTTTCTAAAATAAATAAGTAAAATCAGAGGTGAGTATGACGCACAACAACAAAAAAATCTTTAAACGTTCGCCGAAAAACAAAATAAGAATTATCATAAAACTAATTTAGAATAATATTATTCTATATTTAAAATATTTTTTTTTAAACAAAGAGTAGGAAACGCTGGCCCTCATGGAATTGGAGAGGTACAATTTATAGGGTGGGATTACCAGACAAAGGGTGCATTTTCCCACACTTTCAGCACAATTTTAAGTTCTTATTATGGATGGAGGCGTATTATACATGGGGAATTACAGTACTTTAGAATATAAAGAAAATATAATATGATGCACAGTCATTTAGCAACAAAAGTAACGTTGAAGTTATACAAAGCAAATTAACTAGAAGGTAACAATTGAAAAGATAAATAAAACAATAATAGAAAGTATTTTCACATATGGATGAATAGCGTCTTCAGAATACGTGTAAATCAAAAAATAATATTTAGCCGTCTTTTTTATGTAAGGGCGGATAAAGAAATACCCAAGATAATTGAATTTGTAAAACATAAAATGAGGGAAATTTAGGAAAGCCTTACATTGAATGGCAATAAATTAGCTATATCAATTCCATAAGTTATCGTCCTCTCATTGCATGAATAACCGCGGCTATGTGACATAACATAGACTGAGATAATATATACGAGGTGTTGCGGTCGATACGTTGATGCATCCGTCCAGGCAATCTCATAGGATGCTTATCAAAATGAGGATTCTCTTTTGTGTAGATACTGGAACTTTACTGAGAACTTAACCGTATGCCGTACATAGTGAATGCGGTTTAAATGAAAAGAGAATATTGAAATACATAGTGTATAGTTAAGTGTTTCTTGAACAGGCTTTGTTCACTAAAAAGGGTGAGAGGTTATATATCTTTGTGTACGCAAACATTACTAAAATAAAACCGCCAGTATAAATGAATGCAAATAGCAAAACATGAAACATTCTTCTATAACATCTCTCATGAAAATTTCGCGATTTATTGCTGCGAGCACGAAAATTATAACAACCCCTCTATTACAGAGACATCATTAGCTTGACCACCGCCATAAACACAAGCTATTTCCATAGCTTCTTCAGAAACCTTCAAACAAGAATTATCAAGAGTGCTGATAACAATATTTCAGCATATGAAAAGACGCCAATTTTTCAGGGATCAATGGTAAGTCCCTTAAACCGGGATAAAGCACAGTAATTCATATTTTGATTTAAATTATAGTACTTTTTTTTAAAGACAAAACAGAAAACCTCTCTAATAACATTATTTGTAAATCCTTGTTACAGTAACTCAAGAAATAAATTGTTTTTAATCGCAATTAATATTAACTCGCAATTAAGATTAACTCGGAGATAGATTATCTATTTTATCCTTGCAAAATTATTACGTAAAAAAGCGCTGGTGTTGTTCATACATCACACGCACTTATCTTCCGGTTGACTACATGTATATATTTTCCTGGGATCAACCAGAATAAATAAAAAGAGAAATTTAATAATGGAAAAACATTTGAGAGAATAAAATCAAAAGAATGAGAAAGGTTAGAAAATAATTAAATCTCAAACAATTTTGGTTTGGTTTGTTTTACGCCCTATGAACGTCAATGGGTTATTTAATGTCGACAAAATTTTCTTTGCTGGTAATATTTTTTTCCAAAAATCTATTTCCGGTAATATTTTTTCCTTCCAAAAATCTATTTCTGGTAAGAGTTTTCATTTTCTTTCTTCAAAAAATGTATTTCTAGTAATATGTTTTTCAAAAATTTATTGCTGATAATAATATTTTTACAAAGTATTTCTGTTATTAAAACCTATTTTTACACTTTCATAGTGCTTTGACCCCAGTTAGGAGGTTAACTATTTGCCCATACATGGGACCCTAACAGGTGCTACCACCTCGCGTCAGGGTTGACCTGGGAACATCAACAATTAAGAGGTGATTCCACGCTCCTCAAAACCTCCTGAACCTTGCTGTTGGACGTAGTTTATCGTCTTACCCTGGAAGCAAATCTCAAAAGAACTAAAGAAATAATAAAACATAAGTTATGTCAAATGACTATTTCTACTAAAAGAAATTTAAACTGTAGTAGATTGTAGGAACCTAAAGAAAATGTATTCTCTTTTTATTGCTCGATTAACGCGCCATATTCAAGTGAGAAATTAGTAAGTGGAATGTGATAACAATACCTACGTAATTATCTAAAAATGAAGGCATATAGAAACCAAACACTGACAGGTAATTGTTGTAAAGATTTCTAAGGATATAGTTCCATTTGTTAAAACGACTGGTAGAAAAAGATATTAATAATTGATTTGGAGAATAAAATGAATGTATGTTCAGTTGGAATTTTGAATTATAAGTGGTTCATTAATTCCAGTAGATAATATTTCTGTCATCTCACGTTCATTTGTAAATGCGAAAGAGAACTAAAGTGATATGTCGTTTAAATTATTAAAGAACCGCTATAAATTCTTAACATTAAGCTGTCAAACTTATGCATATAATGGCTTCAATGACACCTTTCATGTGATGCTGAGCAGATATAACCAAAAAAGGAATTAAGTTTATATGAAGCACAAGGAGGAGAATGAATAGGGATCGAGAAAGCTTGCATAATTATTATTATTTTGCTACAAAAAATAATAATAATGATGTTAATGACAAAAAAATAATAGCTATAATAATGATAATAATAATCACATTTATTTAATGTGCTGATCCGAACAAGTTTTCGATAAAATGTTTTAGTGAGAATCTTACATTTTAGATTTCCGTATGAGGGTGAACCCAAGTGTAATATCTATTGTGCTTTTCCTTTTTTTGTTTGTGTTTAACGAATTCATTGGACCGTAACGTGTAGTGCTGCGTGGGAGTGCTTATATTTTAATTATTATCAGACATATTGGCGTCGTCTAGTTGAAAATTTTAGTCCATAGTCAATTTTGTTTCATGCTTCAATATGTATTTTTTAAAGTTGTATTTTAAGTCTATTTAGACTTTATAATTTTCTTTCATTTTAATTATCTCATCCTTGTGTTTATATTTTAAAATATATTTCCACACTTCCAGCAGAGGTTTCCGTAACTAAATTTCGAAATTTATTTAAACGAAACGTATATTTTGCGATATATATATATATATATATATATATACAAATGAAATGAGAACGAATTTAATATAAATTCAAATGTTCATACATTAATATAAAAATAGGGCTCGATACAAAGTAAAGTGATAATTATTTATTTTAGGAAATTACATTCTGTCTTTCTTCCCCTTTTCCTTCCTTTCTTTTGGAGAACGGGTTATATCTTGTCTTTCTTTCCTTCTCGTTCATCTTATTTTTTATGGGACCATTTCTTATCCTTGTTTATTTTCCTTCTTTCTTTTTTAAACTTCATCTTCTATCTTCATTTTATAGGTATCTATATCTCATGCCTTTCTTGTTTTTCGTTTTTTTTTAGCGGAAAAAGTGTGTTTAAGCTAGTAAATATTAAACATTTTAATGCATTTACTTACCAACGCCCGATGAGATGCTATGATAAGGCATCGAAATATGGATGCATTGATGTAGCATACATATGTTCGAATGTAATATCCTATAATGCAGTCTCTCTCTCTCTCTCTCTCTCTCTATATATATATATATATATATATATATATATATATATATATATATTTATATATGTATATGTGTGTGTGCACGAAAGTTTAAATATCGTACTGGTTGATTACCTATTTACCTTTTTTCTCGTGATAACCCCTAATGTATGTTCTAACTGACCTTTCATCTCGTAAAGGAGATTGCGACTTATATTAAATCTTAGTATGGTCAATAACATTTCTATATTCATGTTTCCTCTCTGAATGTAATACTAGATGATGAATCTTTGAACTCTGGACATCTTAACATAACCTCCAACTTCATAGGTATGCCGAGCTCATTATTCTTCTTCGACACTCGTCCAAGAGCTGGTATCATGAAACAAATTAACGCTTGGCAGTCAAGTATAAAACACCAAATATTATGAAATTGAATGCATGAAACAGATGGGATGCAGGAGAGCTTCATAGGTTTGCAAAGATCGACTACTGATAAACAAAAGATTGGGGACACTGCAAGAAGAGAGATCGAAATCAAACAACAACATGGGTAGACTACCGTAAAACTTTTCATAGAGTGCCACAATGGGGAATCCTAAAGACTTAGAAAATGTAAAGTCTCCCCGATGATGGTAAATTTCATTAAGCAGAGCATAGGAATGCGGAAAATCATATTATACCTAAATCAAAACAAAATCACGGTCACTTCCAATCGCCTGAATTTTCGCCGAAGAATCTTTTAAGGAGACTCCCTGTCACGCTTTTCGTTTTGTATCTCCTTAATTCCCCTTATGCCTGAACTAAACAATACTAGATATAGATACAAAGAAAACAAGAAATCGTACAGTCATCTACCCTACATGTATGAATTCACACTCTTTGTCAAGTGTGATTTGAAAACCAATAGGGTAAAATGTTTCAGTGACGCCATAAGTATAGCTAAAGGTGCAAAAGTAACATTCAGGAAAGGCAAAATACAAAGACACACTCACTAAATCTCGACATTGTTATAAAGTTTAGCGAACTGGAACAAGAAGAAGCCTACAGGTATCTAGCGATTTAGCGAAGGAGATAGAATAAAGCATACGCAAATGA
>CAHIKZ030005276.1:1835000-1867500 GCA_903632075.3 Acanthosepion pharaonis | reverse complement strand
TATAACTCTAGAAATGAATCATAAACAAAGTTTCTATCGAATAAGGTATTTTTTTAAATAACTGACAAAATTTGTGAGTCAATGTCGTTTGTCTAAACCGTTTAACCAACCCAGCAGTTGGAGCAAGAGATGTAGACGTGACCAGACAGTAGTCGACGAAGTAGCTGCTTAACACCACTTGAATTACTGCTGAAAGAAAGATGTATATATTATTATTATTATTATTATTATTATTATATATTTTTATTATTTTACTTGTTATTAATTTATTATATTTTTTAATATTTTAATTATGAATTTTACCGTTTACACATATTTTCTTGATTTTTAAAAAAAAATCATAAATTTTAAATATTTTAAAGTTATTTTCTTTTTTATCTCAACTATCTACGTATGGTTATTATTTTCTTAATATTTTTGCTAACATAGATTTGAAATTTTTTTCCTAAAATGGAGAAAATATAATTTATGCTCTTTGCTTTGTAACTAATATTTACTATTTTCTATTTTAATTTTTACAATTGTTTGAACGCGTGTACTTAAATTTGGAATTCATTTTCAACCTGGCTTTTTAATATTTTGAATTATAAATCAAGCGAGACACTTCCTCCTCAACCTCCCAGCGGTGGCTTAATTTATTGTCTCTATTTTCATCGGCTTCTCCTGCTTCCTTTTTTTTCTTCTTTTTTTTTTTACTTTCTCTTCTTTTTTTTTTAAAGTTTAAATTTATTTTAAGTTCCAACTTTATTCCGCCACACATATGAGCTGAAAATGCCAACGACTTAGTTGAAATAGCTATTCGAATGAGGTAAATTTGTATTTCTATTCTATGTAATATATATATATATATATATATATTTATATATATATATATATATGTGTGTGTGTGTGCGTTTGTGAAAAAGATTTCATATTTATTAATCCCATATATTCTTATTAATTTAAACGTTGTTTATTTAGTTTATTTCATCGACTGTCTTGAATATTCGACAAATATATAAAGAAAAATGTCCCAGTCGTCGGGTTCGGAAGATATATCTACTTCACCATCATACTTTTCATATCTGAATCGTTTAAAGCACATCTGAGCAATGGACAGTTTCTCCGGGAATGGAGGGTAGAGATTCGAATCCGGCTTGAGGACGCATTTTCTTTCACGAAATTAATCGAATTTTAAGGCGTTTAGGCGAACTTAAATAAGGGTTAAATTAGACGCAACGTCTACTCAACTATGATCATAGATAAAATAACGTTTACGTATAAAAATATCAATATATAAATATATATATATATATATATATATATATATATATATATATATATCTATCTATATATATATATATAAAGTGAGCATACGTCAACACTAGAGGCGACACTCTGTTTCATACGAGATGCGTCGTGGCCTGACGATTGCATCTAGCATGAAACAGTGTTGATTTCTATATTTAACTTTTATATTTATACACGCTCTATCTCTGATATTGAGCACTTTATCCCATAAATATAGCACATCTTAAGACTATATATATATATATATATATATATATATATATATATATATATATATATCTATATAGTCTAATAAATCTAATTCAAATATAGGAGAGAGACCTATAAATCTATATATTGATCGGAGTTCACCAACTGGAACAAAAGAATGGCGGCTTTGGCGTATATTTTTACGAACCACGTCGGGGAGTACGAGGCAAAAATCATAAAAAGCTTACAGCCCTGATAAACAGTATCTGCCCTTCGGTATTCGAGTTTATCGATACATGGTCAGACTACGGCACCACACTAGTTTCTGATGTCTAGATTTTTGTAAGATATTTAGTTGATGCAAGAAAGCAGAAAAACTAAAGAAAATCTGGATGACTTCTTCAGGGATCGCGATTTCAAAGAACGTACTTTCAAACAATGTGGTAACGAAGCTATGCGATACACTTTTATCAATCAAAGACAGCTGGAAAATAAATCATTGAATTTGCAGACAACCTACGATCACGCTCCAGCACTGGATATTACAGAAAAGAATAATGAAGATTATGTTGCCCCTGTTTCCACACAAGCATTTGCAGTCTGTGAGAGATACCCTTCTGGCAAAGACGATAAAATTAATATATTAAACTCACTTGAAAAATACAATGGTACCTGAGAATTACAAGCACTGGACTACTAATCGGAAAGTATGTTTCTTTTGTGGGGACAAATAAGAGAAATATAATCCAGCTTGGGAAGCAGTTCTAAAAAGGGACAATTTGCTGGAGTGTTTCTCGAGTAACAAATGCCCCAAGTATTACCGTGTTGTCTACCAAGTTAATAGTAACTAAAGCAGGAGTGCGGGGTTGACTCTCTCATGCTGCGAGGATTATAACTATAAAAGGAAAAAAATGTTTAAAACTTTACTTGACTTGTTTTTCGGAAAAAATATTAGTGAAAATACATCTTATTCTTTAAAATTAAAATGTATTCCTTCATCAAAACAGGAAAATATGGCAAAGGAAATCTAAAGGATTTGTCGTTGTTAGTTTGAAACTTAATGATAGGCTATATTTGGTCATTTGCTTGAGTATTAAGAAAGACTGTTATGGCGATATTGTCTTGGTGAGATATTTTCAGCGTCAGCAACGGAAACTTATTTTCGAATATGGTGGTCATCTTCCTGAACTTGTTATGAGAAATACAGGAATGTGTTACGTTTTAGAAACTGTAGATAAGGAGAAAACCACGGTATTCCCAAATATTATATCTACATTCAAACCGATAGATACGACATCTAAACTCTTTAGTCAAGTGGACCAGAAATTTATCGCTATGGTGATAAATAATCTTTTAGCTAAGAAAATTCTCGAACTAAGTATTTCACTATGGCGTGTTCGCGTCAACATTTTTAAAGACGAAACCAGATGGCACAGAGATTATACTATTTACATTATTCGAACTATTGTTTTCATCTTTGTCGCCAGCTATCCACCACCTGAAGAACGCCGGAACATACAAGGGCGGAAACGTTGTAATAAATATGGCGACAAAGATGAGGACAATAGTCCGAATAATTCAAATAGTGTACATAATACCTCATCTCAGAAATATAAACAGGAAGAGATTATGTGTACATTATTCGCAAACAATATATATATACACTGAACCTGATACATACTCGTTGCCGAGGATTGATGATATTTTACATAATTTGCCAAATACAAACGACGAAACACCAAATTAAAATAAAATATTCCCACAAAAATTACACAATGATCTCGGCAAATTTATCAGTTTACTAGACTTTCTTTTAGAGTAACCATTGGAGTTCTTAACTTTGAACGATCAAGGAAAAAGACCAGAAAAGAAAAAAAAATATTAAAGTTACTCTATCTTATCTCGGTAATAATATCATTGACGGTGAAACTGAAAGGAAGCATATAAGAATGCTGAAGTGTTTTCAGTCCCGTAAGTGTTGTTAATACTGTTTATTATGAAGAGAAAATTTACTTAAATATTTGTATCTACAAAAAGAACGTATAAACAAAAAAGAATTGCCTTAAAAAATAATTGTTGGACGTTGTCCATTTCATAATATATGGCGTCATTTGTTTACATTTGAATACGCACTGAGCAGATATGAATGAATGAGAGAATATCATGGAGAATTGTGTATAAAAACAGTGAAATCGACCTTGCTGACAGGACGCTCCTCTGTGTCTCAATCGATTAAGGCACGACAGGCTATATGACGGTCCTCTAAATGATACAGGTTCGATTCCTGTCGGAGGATGCATATTTTCTATGAAAATTTCTCGGATATACCGGTCGGTAAATGTTGTTAATTCAGTTTATTAAAAGCAGAGCATTTACTTAAATATTTGTATCTACAAAAGAACGTATAAGCATAAAAAATGTTTTAAAATAATTGTCGGACTTTGTCCATTTCATAATATATTATTTCTTATGTAAAAAGTGTATCTTCCATGAAAGCTTCACTAAAAAAATCTCTGTAGCATTAATATTGTCAAATTTTGGATTTCTTGCATTTCCACGCGCAATTATTTCTCCGCATTAATATTATTTTAATAGTTAAATTTCCTTAGCATTCATGGTTCGTCTAGACATAAAATCAAATCCTATCCGTACCTTCCTTGCTTTATTGAATAATAGTGCTTTCTGAAGTATTTCAGGATTTCCACAGAGTAATTCACTGGGCTTTGTTCGGAATAATATATTCAAATATACCCATATATCCAGAATGTCTTCAAATCTTCGTTCCGTAGCTGATATATTAAAATGTTTTATACCTCAGTCAATATATGATCTGCCGGGACAACTAAGTTTCGAATGTGAAAGAAGTGTTTCGCCTGCAAACTCACCGGGATTTGTTCTACAGAGTTGGAGATATTGATTAGTTTAAAGTGCCCTCTACAATGCTTTCTGTTCCTGTCTCTAGAGAAGTTTGCAGTTTTGCTCTTATATCATTTTTCTGCGTGGTCAAATATAACTTGTTTCTGCAATTCCCACGGAATCACCACTGGAACCTCACTACGCCTATTTTAAGAAAATTCCGCGCAGCTTTGATTAATTCTCTTTCATTGTATTTATTTCTCAGTTCATGAAACATTTCCGACTGTAAGGTATCTGTCAAATTAACCTTTCATATATATGTCCGAATAAACTTCTGAGATATAGATTGCTATTTTTCTTTTCGATTTTCATTAGTCACTCTGCAATTTTTCCATTACATGTTCCTTTCCTTCAGATATGTCCGTTATTGCACTCTTAATTCTTTAGGAACGTATGCTCTTCACTGAGTTTTGAATGTCAGATAATCTCCGATGAGTTTTAGATTTCCCCTCAGTATTTGAGCAGCTTGAGATGTTAATTTTATGATGTCCCTATATTTCCAGTGGAACTTCAACGCAGTCCAATGGCTAGAAATTAAGATTGAATAGTAAGTTTGATTTTGACTTGGTGTCCAATACTTTTAACCTTGTGCCACATATAAAGTACGCTTATAAAAACCACCATTCCAATATTTCCAGTCTATGTAATATTTCGTAAAACATTTCGGGATAGTTACCTAAGAAGCTGTCACAAATATTATCTTCAAGTTTTTTAATTACAATCTGTACTCTAGTGAGGTTAGAAGTTATCCATTTTTTTGCATTCTTTAAGAGACTGCAGTGATATCATAATCCATAACAAAACACGATGAAAAATGTTATGTTTTAGTTATATCTTGACAGGGGACGCAAAGTCCTACCTTCCCAGCCTCGATAGATTTCAATGTTTTTAGTGGATTTAGATTTACCTGTTTTATGCACTACAAAAACTTTCCCACAGACGCAACCTCACAAGCATATCATATTTCTATGGTTCTTTCCATGTTCAGACGGACTCCATTGTTTTGGTATCTGTCTGTGTTTCCTCAAGGACACATGGCACAGTGGGTAAATGCGTTGGTTAGATCTAGTGACAAGACCCAAAGAGTGTGAGTTCAATACTCGGTTAAGGCAGTGGAGAGCTTAGAGAGGGGAATTAACAGGAGATAACTGATAACTGACATCCATCAAACATGACACGTGGAACTAGAACAGTCTACACCAATGAGCGAAATAAAGGGTTCAGTTCGACCTTCCAGCCATCTGAAGAAGGTCGGAGCGTATAAATATGGCTACGAAGATGATGACAATAATGTAAATAGTGTCCATTCTTTTGTTTCAACAATTCAGATATTTAAATTAACACCCACCATGTCTACGTACTGAAGTCGAATCAAACATCATTCACTTATCTAAGTAGCTAGTTTTTACCAAAGAACCATTATAATGTAGAGGGGTTTCAACTATTGCTACAATATTAACCTTTTCAATTATTGTTTAATCTTTATGTATCTTCAATATCCTCATAATCTTCACTTACAACTTCATCCACTTACACATTTATAACACACCTGGTTCAGTAACCATCTACCTTGAGTGGAGATTAGGGTTTTTTTGTGTGAACATTTTTGACCAGAACAATTAAAATTAGGAGGGTTGTCTGAAAAAATTGATTGGCTTTAATCCCAAAAGCATGGGAGAAGGCTTTTTTTTAATTCATGCACACAGTATTTCTTTTATTAATAAATTTTTTTTCTTTCTTTTTTGAGGTCAGATTGCAGTCGTATACACGGTTCCCAGTGGATCTAGTATTGGTTTCGTCTTGCCAATTACTGTTCACAATCGGGAATAACTTGCTGCCTTCGTTCATTATGTCTCATTTATATCTCAGTTTCATCTGCCTTTCTTATTCTCCTATGTCCTATCTATTTTTACCTTCCTATAAATGACAATTATAGTTTTGTACTTCACCTACATCGACAGCAATTTGGTTTCTATCTTTGAAATTCTCATTGACTTTCACATCTGCTATTTCAACATCAATACCTGTCTCGCTCTCTACGAAGCGTCGGTGTTATAGCGGTATTTTCTTCTTCTTCTTCTTCTTCTTCTTCTTCTTCTTCTTCTTCTTCTAATTCTTCTTCTTATTCTTATTATTATTATTATTATTATTATTATTATTATTGTTATCATTGTAGAATCCTTCTTTTTTATTTTCCTTTCGGTGCTGTATCCTCCCAAATCCTAATGTAAGGCAGCGTACTACGTACTCGCATTCTGTTTCCAAAAATGATGTCGTTAATTGATACTTAACGTAGACAGCGATTTTGTTTTCTTCACATTATATTGATAATACTGTACTGAATAGATGATCAGTTTCAAATAGTTCAATTCCCGAAACTCTTGTATAAATTTCTATCATATTCACTACTCCAGTTATTGTAAAATTTTTAAATTGCTATATTTATTCTTAAATTGAAGGAATAATTATAACGATGTTCTGTATATATTTATTCATTTTGCCAGATTCTTTGTCATATATATATATTCAAATAGACCAGGCGCTACTTGTAAACAAACAGATATTTCTGAAGAAAGATTGAGGTCAATCTGAAATATCAAATATATATATATATAAATAAATATATAAATAAAGAAATACTTTCATAAAAAACATTATTATTTTTTTTTAAATTGCAACTTTCTCTCTCTCTCTCTCTCTCTCTTTCTTTCTATATATATATATATATATATATATATATATATATATATATATATATATATATATATATGTATGTATTAATATATATATAGGTCATTTATATGAGACAACCCCTTTCTTTTGTGAATATTTATTAACTAAGCCTGATATATTATTATTATTATTATTATTATTATTATTATTATTATAAAAACTTTAAGAAAAGAAAAATGAACGAAAAGACATAGTGTTTAAGATTATTTAACAAAATATTCCAACATTTAGGACGTTTCTTTTAGATGCTTAGGCTTTGTGGATGATATATGATTCTCCATGCAAACTAATATTTGTAGCTCTGAGATGATATTTTACGTAGGGGTTTTATTGATATTATTTCGGTACATTTCTTTATCGAACCCTAGGCCTTAATAAGGATAATCATAGTTTTAACCTTGCAGATTTTTGTTACTTCGATTTCCATGTCCCTTTAATTTGACAGGTTTTGAAGAACTTTGTTTTTGGAAACATTGTCATATCAATTATTTGGTACGTCACTGTTTTAAAATTCTATATAATTATGTCTGGTGTATTTGAATCAATTTCTCTTTCTGTTATGATTGGGAAATTCCAATGTATAGTCAATCCAGCATCATTTATATCATCAATCTGGTAGAGTTTATACCATTTATCAAGGATTTCAATATCATTGTTCGAACAATCATGTCAATGAATACATTGCCATAGCCTGCAATGCCTATAAATGCTATCTATCACAGCAAGGAATAAGGCAACATGATACTATATGATCAATTGTTTTTAAATTCATGACAGAAGTGACAGATGGGATATGAATCATATTTTAGCCTCTCTTGGAAGACATTGTCCTTGTACTGTTAGAGGACCCTCTGTATCCACCATACATGGATTTAGCAAACATGAATATCTAATTCATCCAATCATTTTGGGTACTTTCTCTACAAGGGATTAGATTTCTATTTTTGTTCCAGAGATTTCATATAATCTGCTTTCATCAGTAAATTATTTTTTTCTGCACTGGTGAGAGATTCAGGATATTTATCACCTTGTGTATCTATTATATTTAAGGATGATATGGCTTTGTTTAATTTTGAAAATATTCTTAGTATTGTCATGCTTATATGTAGCATTCAATACATGTCGTTTCTAAGTATTTTACAATGAATACTATATTACTAAATCTCTATTGTATAACGTCAAATCTGTAGATGACAATGGGTATTTCCAGAACATTTATTGCGGCTATATTCGTCAATGATTTCAGTTCTGATTGAAGTATCAAACACATTGTTCATTACCACAATGTTCTTATATTACTTCTAAGTGTTGTTTGCCATTTACATCTTGTAAACATAGTATTTGCAAACTTCTTCCTGGTTTAGCTTCCTAATGGGGCGTTGATGTCTAGCTCTGTATTACTAGAGTTGACAGATTTTCCAGCTTCAAACTTTGCCTCTTCACACTATTCCAGGCTAAATTCGATTCCGATACCATTATTGAAATCCTTTACTATCCAGTAGTGGTTTGTAATCGTTATCATAAAGCTTGAGGTGGTTAATGGTATGGATGTAGATTCTGGAGTCCCCGTTTGAATTGATGAGCAATTTTGACTGAGGGAAAATAAGAAATTATAAGAGGAGTTGTTGATACTTTATTTAACTATCAACATTTGTGTATTCATTTATGACCGATGACTTTTGATGTCCTTTCAATGATTTGGTGGTGAAATTATATAGATCTGCAGATCGTTAATGCTCTGGTCATAAAGGACACCATAAAAAGCTTATTTGTAATCTATTTAATCATTGCTTAATTTGCTATATTAGCTCTTACAAATTGTCAGCATGATTCTGTTAACAAGATTTGATGTTTGCATCAATCTGATCATTTTGACATCCCTTTACTTTTTCCGGAAAAAGTTTTTTTTTTTTTCAGCATTAAAACGGTTAGGCATGTTATAGGTGTTGTAATTGTTCGGGGATCGTTGTCTCTGTAGTTTGCGCAAGAATGAAGTTAAGCCTTCACTTAACAATAAGAGTGTTGTATCAGGATTATTTGTGATCTCCGTCTGTGGGTCATGGCCAATATCAACCTTTACTCGAAAAAAATAAAATCCCTCAACATTTTAAAAATCTAAACATAACCTTCGAAATCATTTTCCGTGATTATATATAGGAAATACAATCTTGCATATATAGGCGTGTAGGTCTGGATATAAAATCCAAGAGTAACTTAATTGTCTTTTTACTATCCATCATTTCTTTTATGTTCAGATAGTAATTGTTTACATTTATTAGGTTGGTGCCAAAATAATGTCGTTTTCTCTTTTTGCACCAACCTAATAGAAACAAATGTTATTTGTAATATTCCCATGTATTTGGTGTTTACTTTCACAAGTTCTTGTATTCATTTTGATCATGGTAATATCAGTAGTTGATTGTACCTTCTATCATTTTTTTCTCAACCGATGCGGCATTTCCAATTTATACAAATTTTCTTGAGTAGATGTCGTTTTGTTTATTTATTAATAAGTAGTGTGTAAAACATAATTATTGATTTTTTTCTTTTTAGGTGTCCACGTCAAATCATATCCATGGTTAGTTTTATTAATATTATCATTCCTTAAAGTTATTATCTGAAAGAGCATATCAATAACATATTTTTGTTAACACAAAATACCATGAACTGACGCTTATTTAAAATGAACCGCTGTATTTTGATAGATATCTTCAACTACATGACAGAAATTCCACAACTCTTTTCAGAATACGTTGTATGTTGATCTTTGGTTCCTTGGATGTTAGGTTAATCATTATATAAACCATCGCCGCTAATGTCAGATGTCAAAAAACCGAATCGGTATCACTCTGGTTTATCGTTCATTGAACTATGTTAATTTCCGATAAAAATGTGAACATAAAACGATTTTATCGATTATAGTAGGTCAGCTTTCAGACGGAGTCCCTTTAAACTGTTCAGGGATTCTTCATTATTATTATTATTATTTATCTTAAAAGCCAACAAAACAAGGAAAGTCGATCAAACATGATTGCACTTTGATTCGTGCTTCAAACAGCCAATCGAGCATCTCGGTTTGACGTGAAGGCTAATAGATATCCCTGTTTGTTTACTTGGTTTACGGTCATTTTAATCTTTAGCTGTCTAAAATCAAAAGCAGTATTATCATCTAGTAAAAGAAAGAACTAATTAAGAATGTCGGAAAAGCCAAATGGAAATGTTTGAATACAAAAGAGCTAGTGGACATTTTCTCTTAACCTGTTACCCCTAGAGATCATTGACGTAGTTTTACCAAGGTGCAATTACCGTTTATTATGGCGTTGACCATGTGGCGGACAGCATATAAGATCAGTCGATTATTGCCTTAATATTCTGCATTGCGAAATCAGTGGCCTGCTTTTTATCGAAGACAAATATAATTGATTCTATAGCGGTGCCTCAAGGCTTAACTCCATTAGGCAATTTCTGCCGAAATAGCTGGGATAAGCATTTATCACTATTTATATATACCCATTATTTATATCATTCTTTATTTACGTATATATATATATACTTTATCATACATCTTTATATATATATATATATAGCTTTCGGAAAGGATGTATGATGAAGTGGAAAAACCTTTTTGTGTGATGTGTTTCATTCTTTAGAACTTCATTGGGCTAAATTTGTTACTTGTTACGATTACAAATATGTACAAACGAGGGATGCTGGCAATAATATTTTTTTCATATGATATAGTTGATTTCATTCAAATGCCAAATAAAATCGGCTTCATTATATACGAAAAGAATGAAAATTCCCAGCATCCCCCGTTCGTGCGCATGCGTAGACGCACCACCGTAAAAAATTTAAACCGATAAAGTCCTAAAGAACGAAACACAAAAACTGTTTTCCCCGTTGTCATGCATTGTTTTCACCAATATTTTTCTTGATTTATATATATAACAAAACTGATACAACTTTATGTCATATATTTACATATAACATTATTGATATATATCGTATATCGCTTGTATTCGGGCTATAATCCTCGTACGTGTTACATTTATGGGAATTAATTCCCTCAGTTTGTTTTCAGTTATCTCTCGATCCTGATACACTTCAGGGAATTTCGTATTGAACACTTTAATCTTGGGTAGATTTCTATAATAGTGTTCATGTGTAGTGGTAACTCGTCTGCTACTATTTTGTTTTAGTAAAGCGCAGTTATTGTTCGTTTAGTGTCCAATGAGTCTAAGGATTGAAATCACTTTTACTATCTCATTAAAATCAAGGCCCAACTATTTATTCCATTTGGCTATTGTTCCCATTCAGAAAGATTAATTAAATCATAATTCGATTTCTAGAAGAATTATATTTTCTTAAATCTACTTGTGAGAAATATAGCTAGTGTTATTTATATTAAATGCTTCAACGCTAAAAAAATATACATCGCGTAAGGGATATATGTGGAGCTTAAAGCTTATCAGTCAAGGAAATATTAATCAACGAATCGATTTCAAATTTTGGCCGACTTTGTTGCGTCCGCATGCCAAAAATAATTTTAAGAATGGTAAGAATTCAGTTTCTTTAATTAGCTATGGAAAAAGAAACACTGAATTCAAATCAGGTTGGGCTTAGTGTTAGCAACTCTAACTATTAAAACTTTACTTGTTAAACAAACTATAGCAAAAATAGCTATCATGGTCAAAACGTGAGCATATAATCCACCCGTTAATTAAGACGAGCCAAATCCCTTATTTTCTACAGTTCAGGACTTTACAATTAATATTTCAAATGTCACGTAAGATGGGTCACATAATCTTCAATTTTTCGTAGTCCATTAGTTAGAAGCAAGTATTATTTGGACATGCACATTACAGGAGCCGAAGCACTTAATAAAACGGCTTCACTTATTACTACAATGTTAGCTGCTTAAAGCGAAACTCGAACTTCCATTACGTTTACATTACAATACCTGTCTGACTGAGTTGAGATATGATACTTTTCGAAGTGTGAGTAAAAAAAAAGTCATGGATTTTTCAATTTCTTAAAATTTATTCTCTTTTTTCTGTTTAATATTATTTATCGTATAATGATTGATAATGATTCAGCTAATTATAAAATACACTATATTTTGAACTTGAAATACATGAGTCTCATAAATTTAGAATATGAATATTTTTCAGTCTGGTACTTATAAAATCATCATAGGAACGGAAGATCAAGTTTAAAGATGTTAAATAGAAAGTAGGCAATTATAACCTTACAGCGAAAAACGAAATTGATGATAATTACTAATTCCAGATAATTCATATTTAAGTAAAATTTACACGCAAACACGCACACACACACACACATATATATATATATATATATATATATATATATATATATATATATATATATATATATAGTTATAGTTATAGGGCTAATAAATTTAACGACCAGATATAAGCAAGCGTATATGCTCGTGCTTGTGTGAATACGCGGGCAAGAAAATAAATAATCATCAAATTTATACATGAGGTGTAAACATAATAGTTATCGATGTGGTTAGACAGACCAAAGATATATATTAATTAGTATATATGCTAGTACCTATGTGCTGGCCTGCTGGAATACCAGCTAGTCGGGGATTAAATGTATGTTGCTGAAAGTAAACAAATGGCTTATTGGAGGAACACTGCTATGTAGCCTCAAAATAAAAATTGTAGAAAATGTCAAGTAAATGCGAAGCAAATGAATTATATTTCTTTTTTTAAAAATAGAAAAATGTAGAAAGAATGTGAAAAAAGAAGAGAAAAAAATTAAAGATTACAAATTTAAAATTAAAGGCGTTGCTTTCGCATAGTGAAGAAGAACGTTATGGTAGGTAAGCTTTTAACATACACAGGTCTTAGTAAGATGAAAATAAATAATAAAAAATATAAGGAAAGAATTATAAAAAGCAGATACATATAAGGAAAGCAATTATAATATAAGGGAATAAAAAACATTGAAAACAGTAGAAAAATATGAGTAAATAATAAAATAAATAAATATAAAATATAAAAGAGGAAATAAGGAAACTAAATGATAAAAAAATAAAGATAATAAATATGGAGAAAATATTAATAAAATATAAATATATAGGAAAATTAATAAAATAATGTTCGAGACGTTGTTATAGATTTGTCCTGATAACTTAAACAGTTTAAAGTGAAGTAAGCTGGTATGGCACCTAGATCCTAATAAAATAAAAATATAAGGAAAAGGAATTAGAATCATCCAGGCTTCCAGTATTTTAAGAGATATGGCTTCCTATTCCTTCATGCGATCATTAGCTCAGTTCGTTTATTAAGTCGATCTAAACTTAATATTTTTGAGGATGAATCTTTTCTCTAATAGACATGAGGCGCATCGTCCTCACACTACCGGAAAAAAAGGTTTGGATGTGCTCCATTTTACATTTTTTGTGTAGCCATCTCTTTTGATACTCCAGTAGATCGTGCTGTGGCGTTATACGATCTACTGGAGTATCTTTTTATTCTTTTTGTCATTTTGTTATGGTAGAAAAGCTTTTTCCATTTGTTAGCAGTGGATCCGAAATAAATTTAATCTCGTCATTGGGCTTGACGCTAGCCTTATATATAATTCCTTTACACATGCATTTACCCTTCATGGGACAAAGTTCACTGTTGCGACAATTGCATTTCTGGCCATCAGGTCTATAATTTCTACAAGTTTTGTTTAAGTATTTGTTAAGTGTTACAGTCTTATGTTGGCTTAAATATTGTTCAAGACTTTTAGTGCAGCTGTAGCTACCTTTAACGTTGTTCTTATTGAAGAGTTTTCTCAGTAAGGAAATATGAGTGAAATGCTTGTGAAATAACCTGAGAAAGATTTACCTATGTTTGTAATAATTGTACTGTTGAAGAGTGGATTGAACGAATTAATGCTGCGTTTTCTATTCTTAGATTTACTTATAGAATTCTTACTAGTGTTGGGGATGTACTTTAGCTCCGCATTGTGCGTGTTTTTTTAATGATCTATATATATGGTTTTGTATGTATTGAAGCTGTGTTGGTGGAGATTCTATATTGTACAGATCTGTGGAAATTGTTGAGTATGCACGGAGGATGGTTGGACCCCTTACTAATATATGCATAATTGTAAAGTTTCTTTATTATAAGACATGTACACTCCCCTGGATAGGTCGAACAGAGTGTCTAGGAAGTTCATCACTTTTGGCGTTGGTGAGAATGGTGGTGCTAAGTCCCTGATACTTAAGGAATTTTATTAGCTCTTTTCTAAGCCTGTCACTTTTTGTGGCTTGGAGATGCGTAGAAGGCCCATTCCGTCGTCCCTGTAAAGTACGTTACTCTCACTATCGAAAATATATCTGAGCATTTATAGAAGCAATATTCTGACAAGTTCACAAGCTTCTGCGACGTCAAACGCACTCATATTTATACTAAATTTTTATTAAGACCTACTTGGAATATCCTTACCATTTATATTAGAATGACCAATATATGTTACGTATATATCGGTGAATGATACCCATTCCATATTTAATATATTGTTAAGAAGGAAGATCTATTTAGACAGCTTTATTCTACAAATACCGCTATTGTGGGAAATAGACACTAATGGGGTAGATTCAAAATCCACTAAAGTCTTAATCGCGTCCTGGGTATGACGATAAACTACATCCGCGTTCTGGGAAAGACAATAAACTTCGGCCAACAGCAAGGCCCCTGATAAGGAGGTTTTGAAAAGTGTGGAACCACTTCTTCATTGCTGGTGTTTCCAGGTCAAACCTGAAACGGATTGGTAGCACCTGTTAGGGCCTCAATCATGGTTTTAATACCAGAAATACTTTGTAAAAAAGGTATTAACAGTAATATATTTTGAAAAACGAAATTACAAGCGATACATTTTAAGAAAAATAAATATTACCAGAAGTAGATTTTTGAAGGAAAAAATACCAACAATACATTTGAAAAAAACACCAGCAATAAAGATCTTGTCGGCATTAGATAACCCATTGGGGTTGATATGCCATAAAACAAAGCAAATCATACAATCTTAATCTATTGCCTAGGATCAACCGCTTCCTACATTTAAAAAAAGATTAATTGCGTTTTGGGCCTTGATTGATTGAGTGTGTATGTTATATGAAGCTGAAACATATTTTGGGATTGTGAGAATAATACTTTAGTTTGCGAGTGAATAATCTATTGAGAATATTTAGAGATCTTAATAACTTTCACATAAATGCCCAATTATTTAAACCATAATTAAGAGGAGAAAGTAGATGCATAGCTGTTCCGAGGGTATTTCTGAATTGACATCCCGATTTCTTATTCTGTGTCGTTGACTATTGTATCACCTGCGCAAGTTCTCTCTATCAATTTTTAAAGACTTTTTTTTTTAAATTTCAGAATTAATGTTATTATAATCGTTAAATAGAACAAGGTTTCTTATATGATTATTGTTCCCGGATCTTTTCAAAATAAATAACATAAATAATAATATATAATAAAACTTTGTTACGCTTATCGATTATATATAAGAAAAATCTACTTCGGAAATTTGAGAAGTTAATGAAATTTAGATAGACATAAATTGTTCATCTTATTCAACGAAACTTATATATATATATATATATATATATATATATATATATATATATATATATATATATATATATATATATATATATATATAGGATTGTGTATTTAGCTCTTTCCTGGTATATAAACACGACACCCTGAGCTTATTCTTCGCCCGAATAATACTACGTGCATCTTTTTCAACGCTATACAGTATTCTGAAAATAGTTTGTACATATACAAGCATTAGTTTGTTTTTTGCGTTTCAAACTTTATTTACAAAATTCTTTACACATATTATAGTGATATATACTTAACAGCGGTCGTTTGGTTCGATACATTTTAAATTCTGACGCTATTATCCCTCTTAAATAAACAGAGTTTATTTATCATTTCAGTGGAATTTAACGACACGTCACGTAAGAGAGAAGGTGCTAAAGCGGAACATGTAAGACAGTGAATGCTACGCTAACAGATACACTGCAATCCATCAACTAATATTGCTGAGAGAATTTATCATACATACGTCGCCTCTTTTCAGAATTTAAATACATATTAAAGGTTATATCAGCGACCCCTGTAAACAGGCCGAGAAAATTTGTAAAATGAAAATATTGGGGAGAGTGAAACTGACAACTACTTTCAATGACATACTCTTTACTGCATTGTGCGTGGTGTGAGAACCCTCCATCTACTCAAATCTAACAGATAAATTTTGGCCTGCGTGGTCACATGTGGTCATCAATGCTGATGATATATCTATTGCCAAGAGATTTTATCCGACTTTTTCCTTTCATTTTATCAATGAATCCATATCATGTTATGTCAGTGCCAAGTATTTGGATAATTGCAAGTAGATAATATGAAATTAGTTGCCTCTTTATAGGACCTGTCACACCTACATGCAACTGGGTCTAAAGTGATGTCTGAGTTGTATAGATGGAATTCCTCGAGGAATTAAAAGTATTTTCATAAACATTTCTATGGCTTCAAAACCCTGGGTATATTCGTACTTAAATGCTTCATATGTTTTGTTTCTTTATTTATTCGTATTTTAGCTCCATCTCCGCCATTTATTTTAGGAAAACATTTCATTTTCAGACAAATAGTTTTATTTGTTTTAATATACTAACTAAGAAACTGAGGCACCTTGAAGTACCGGAGCGGTGGTTAACACCTCTATTAGACGAATGAGTTAACATTTGGACTCTTTTCAAGCTGAGAAGAACCAAAAAATATTAATATCGACGTATAAACATCTCTGGAGATCGTTTTTGAATGTTAAATTTTAGACGCGTTTATTCGTCCGTGTCCGAAAATCTCACTTCTGGTAAAAACGTATATACACTTGCGTTAAACATTCTGTTGCTATCATATTCAAAGACCTTTTAATATATTTCTCCCTGGTAAAACGCAAAAAAAGTTAAGGAAATTTGGACAGAACTTATATATCGAATGCTATTCACAGTTTGCTTTAACCGCTTGTAACAGCGTCCGCTTTAAGACGTTAAACTACATCCGCGTCCTGGGTAAGACGATAAACTATATCCGCATCCTGGGTAAGACGATAAACTACATCCGCGTCCTGGGTAAGATGATTAACTACGTCCAACAGCAAGGCCTCTGATTAGGAGGTTTTGAGGAGCGTGAAACCACGTTTTAATTGCTGCTGTTCCCACCCTGACCCAGTGTGGTAGAACCTGTTAGGGTCCCAGCTATCGGCAAATAGTTAACACCCAAACTTGTGTAAAAATAGGTTTACTACCAGAAATTCTTTGTAATAGAAACAAATTGTTACTAGGAATAATTTTTGAAGGAAAAATTATTATCAGCAATATTTAAAATAATACCAGTAATACAAACAGCTTAAGAAGTTGGATTGTACTCAAAAATCTGAGCAATGGTTCAAATATACATGTCTACATACACATCTTTTTTTTCTAAACTATCGCTATGAATCTATTTCAAAATTTTTGTTGGCATTAAATAACCCATTGAGGTTGATATGACATAAAACAAAACAACCAACCAACCGTTTGTAACAAGCTTACGGTGTAATCTATTATCAGCACGAAATGAAATGTATTACTTCGGGGAGATTTACAATATCAACTGGAGATGAGTTACTTGAAAACTCATTTTACACACCGATTCCTGAAGATGTGATACCACGAAAAAAAAAAAAAGAACTCCTTCATGGCATCTATCAATTTGTGAAGTTGTGATACTCTCAATTCATTAAATAAAACACAGTACATAATTTTAAACACAACACTTCTTCTTTTATGTGCCGTGTCCCTTCGGGCCGTGAACGATCATGACCATTTACATCTTCCTGTCCCTTGAAGCACTTAATAAACTTTGTCTTTTTGTTATGTCTCCCAAACCTATTTCTACCATCCATATGCATCATGAAAATTACGCACTGCTTTTCTTCTGTCACCCTTTCTCTCAATCTGTCCTTTGAGTATCAGTTTTTCTAAGCCGTCCTTCCTCATTACGTTCCCCGAAAATTTCAACAGTCTCTTTCTGATGTTAAGTATGAGTTGCCTTTTCGTTTCTATTTTCTCCAAAACATCCATGGTACCAAAACAAAAATAAAACTCTTATGCATCGAATGTACTTCAGAGCTTGCTTTAATCGTTTGTAACAAGCTTACCGCCTAATCTATTATCTGCAAGCAATTAAAGGTATTACTTCGTGAAGATTACAATATCAGCTAGAGATGAGTTACTTGAAAACGAAAGCTCTCATCTCACTCACCAATGCGTGAAGATGTCATACCACGAAAAAATAAATCTGTCCCCGCTTTCTTTCAATCTGTCCTGAGTATCAGGTTTTCAAACCCTCCTTCCTCATTTCAGAGCCTCTTTCTGATGTTAAGTATAAGTTTCCTTTTGGTTTCTATTTTCTCCAAAATCTCCATGGTACCAAAAAAAACTAAAATAAAATTCTTTGAGAATTTATTGACAATTTCGTCGAGGAGAACAGAAATACGTTGCGAAATTTACAAATGAAGCAAACGTCTTAAACAAAGAGATCTTACTATTATTTAACAAAATCTGCGCAAAGGAAAAACATAACGACGATATTTTAAAGAAAATGGGGACAAAAACGGACATTTATTACCGTAAGCAAAAGCTAATTTTATAGGTTACGCAATGAGGAAAATATCTTAGAAATTTGAAAGTGGGACAAAGGAAATCGTCACATAACCGATCGGGTGTGATTCTGTTAGCTAAACAGGGTTTCGAAGGCAACATTTAGTAAGAGATGAAAAGGACATGAAAATGTGGTGAATCTTTATCGCCCAGGTTTTGAAGGAAGATGGTACATAGACGATATGATAATAAGATTTCTTAAAATTTTCCATGGCCTCTTGAATGTTTTCCCAGCATTCATTTAATCCAATTTTGCGAATATTTATAATGACGTACCTTTTCCCATTGTCAATAAGTGCTCCAAAGCTTTCCGGATTTCTTACTGATCTCTCTCTCTCTTTCTCTCTCTCTCTCTCTCTCTCTCTGGCTCTGTCTGTTTGTCTCTCTCATTCTCTGTCTGTCTCTCTTTCACATACACATATATATTCGCACACACTCACACATATCTACATCTATAATTCTCAAAATGTTTGTATATATTTGTGAGTGTGTGTGTGTTTGTGTGCGTGTGTCTGTGTTTGTGTGCGTGTGTCTGTGTTTGTGTATGTGTTTGTGTGTGTGTGTGATCGGATGTTGTTTATGCATTTTCAAAGTTTTCATCCGATTTCGTTGATTTTTTTTGTTTGATAGATAATTCTTCAGTGACGGCTTTGAGTACAAATTCTTGGTGACAACGGCTCTCAACTACTTCCTGTCCATTATAACTCTCAGCAACGTTTTACTACTTACTATATGTTCTTGGATATATATATCTTTCATAATATATTTAATAAAATAAATATTTTAAATTATTACAATAATATTTATCATTATACAGTTTCCGCACCCCATTCAAATTGTTAACTCCCCATTTGGGGATGTGCCTCAGTTACATGTTAAATGCTGTTACTAATATTAATTTTCTTTAGGCTGACTTTAAATTTAAACTGCTCAAATTGAATGGTAAAAATTCTTAGTAATGGAAGATCCGGTCAGAACGAGTTATACTGCTAGTATGTGCTTATATATGAAAAAGAATGCGGGTGTAATTATAGACAATATCATATAATTATTTTTTTCTCTCCTGTTAGTAAGTTCATTTGTCCTCGTGTACTTTAGGCACAGGTATTCATTCGAATAGGTAATTGTCCCTTCAGTTTTGATTGTAAGGAAAAAAAGGATGAAAAATATATATCAGAGGTACCGTTAATGTGTAGGCAGAAAAAGAAGATTTACATAACAACAAAAAAAAAACAAGAAAAAAACCGACATGGGAGAGGCGACAATGCTTTCATGTGTTTACCGTCCTCTTCAATGGAAGAAAAGATAAAGAGAAAAGGTAAATCCAACATTGTTCAGCTCAGATGTTTACTTAGGAGACGTAGGGTATGTGGTTTGTAAAATATCTTGTTAAATTATGTTCCTTGTCACATAGAAAATGAAACCTGTCGAATGTATAACATTGCAGCAAATTCACTTTTCTATCGAACAAGATATCTAGATATCTTTTTTATATTGTGATGATGGCATAACCAAGGGTCCTCCACAGGAGTAAGAATAAATGCCAGCTAATAGGAAGGCTTTTAAGCAAGTTTATAATAAAACGTGCATTGCAATTTTGGATACAAAAAGAAAATAAGAGTTACTCCCATCGAACAATGAAAGTAACGATATTATATATATATATATATATATATATAACTTAGGATAATCTGGCAACACTGAATCTGAGCTCAATGAAAATCCTTCCCTGTACCTAACTTTTCTAGGGCTTTTGAATGAGCTATGAATCATTGAAATCGAAACAGTGGCATCGGAGGAGGTGCTTGGAGAAAACGGAGCATATCCACACACACACAGATACACGGAAAAACGATCTAATTGCAAAGGATGTAAAAATTGTCATGAACTTGAAAAGGCTGATGGCGACCCTACCGGCATTTATTTGAGATGGGTGTAATATTTAATATTTAAATTTAATTTAAAGTAAATGCTCTGTTTTATAATAAACGGTATTAATAACATTTACCGGCCTGTGTGTCCGAGAAATTTACTTAAATATTTGTATCTATAAAATGAAGGAATAAACATCATCATTAATCTTAAAATAATTGTCGGACATTGACCATTTCATAATGTGTAACGTCATTTATTTACATTTAGATACGCTTTGAGCAGATACGAATCCAGGTGAGAGATTCATGGAAGACTGAAGTTTAAAAACAGTAATATCGACTTTGCTAATCGAACGATCCTCCGTGGCTTGATCGGTTAAGGCACGTCAGGCTAAATGACAGTTCCGTATAGGATACAGGTTCGATTTCTGTCTAAGGATGAATATTTTCTATGAAAATTTCTCGGACATTCAGGCCGGTAAATGCTATTAATACTGTTTATTATAAAACAGAGCATTTACTTAAATATTTGTATCTATAAAAAGAATGTATAAACATAAAAATATCTTATAATATTTGTCGGAGTTTGTCCATTTCAATATATATATATATATATATATATATATATATGTGTGTGTGTGTGTGTGTATATGTATACAAAGAGTGTGTATGTGTTTGACCGAGATAGAGAGATTAATCGTATTGATTTGTGCGTATATCAAGATAAGGAAATGGATCATAATGGAGATGGAACAATAAAATTAAATTCAAATTTCACCTCACAACTCAGGTTTCATTTTGTGGTCAATGACACACCCCATATATATATATATATATATATATATATATATATATATATATATATATATATATATATATATATATATATCACACACACACTACTGTCAAATATCTATACTCTCGACTATAAATATTCCGATTTAACCTAAGTTGTATTTGCATACATAATGGAAATATTTAAAGACAGGAAGCTCTTCCGGAAACACTGTCCAGGTACCTTCAAAGGAAATTTATTTAACTTATTATCGGCTTGCGTTGTTTGAACATAAATATACAACAAATGATGCGAAAGTTTCAGCCGACACTAACGAAATGGTAAGCTCTTCAGTTGCGGCCCAATTGATGGAAGAGACATTGAGTCTGATACGAACGCCATGAAACTAGTGAATTCGGTTGAAATGTATTGGAATAATAACATAATAAGATCACACATGTCATTCGCTACGTTCTTTCCTTCTCTCTGTGTTCTAACATTAGATCGACCGCTAGTTCCTTGTCGCGTGTTGCTGATTCGTCGCCATGTTGTCTGTAGTCTGTTACCGTGTTGTCAAAATATTCACCCATGTTAGAAAATAGCCCGAGAAATCACAAGATACTTAAAGTATTTCTAATATGTCACCCCGCGAACGTCTGTGTATACCGTAAAAATAACATTAGATACAATTTAGGTAGATTTATTTATTTGCGTATACTATAGAGGACAGACACATATATACATATATTGTCAGTTCATATATATATATATATATATATAGGCAGAATAAGTTACAGGGACACATGTACTGTGCACTCACTCGTCGGCACATACATACCACATATTTTTATTTTATTGTCCTGTAATCACCTGCGTGTACACTAACCTGCTTATATATATATATATATATATATATATATATATATATATATATATATATATATATATATATATATATATATATATATATATATATGGACATCATGTAACGAAGACAGACTGTTTCAATATTTGAGACCTGGAGACTATCGCCGCTGGCTTTTCTCTATTCATGCAAATTTACATTTTCAGACGTTCTGTCCCTCCTGATATAAAACTTTTACCCATAAATCTAACATACTGTTAAACTATATTTTTCTCCTCTAAATACACGCACGCACACACACACACATATATATATATATATATATATATGTATGTATATATGTGTGTATGTATATATATATATATATATATATATATATATATATATATATATATATATATATATATATATATATATATATATATATATATACGAGATGCGTTTAACTACAAGGATGAATGTACAAATGAATTCAACTATAGCCTACTGAAATACCAAACTTACGAAACAGAAACTTTTAACACTCTCAGGTAATGTGATTGATCCAGAATTTTAAAGTGAAATAAATGATTTATGATTTTTTTTAAACAAAGAAAATACTTAGAAATTTACAAACAGTACATTTCTAAGTATTTTACAATGATGAAAACAACAATTATTTATTTTAAGTAATTATGTGATATGGCATATATATATATATATATATATATATATATATATATATATATATATATATATATATGCATATCCCCAAGTAAGGCAGGGAGTGTCACTAGCATACAAGGGGTTACAGAGAGTGATAGTAAGAGTAAAGAGTTTTCTGTGAGGAAAGGATAAATAGAAGGTTGGGGATGAGTATCAATGTATCTGAAGACGTCGATAGATATTACATTTGAATATTTGAAGATTATAGCTATCAGGGAAGCAAGAAAGGTGAAGGGTCTTTCACTGCCGAGCGAGACAAGAAACTGTTGGAGTAGAAGGGCTGGCTAAATTTAGATATTTCGACAGTGAAAATTTGGAACCGAGATGCCAACCTAGTAGCACACTTAAATTCATGCAGTTTGGGAACAGAGGAAAGTAACTTCTCAGGGCAGTTGCCATGAAAATATTTTTTATAAAAGACAGAGGGTAACAATAGCAGGTCTCTGAGTGAATGACTGTAGATGTGATGCCAGATAAGGACCAGTCACGTTGCACATGTTTTGAAACCAAAAGATAATAAAATAGAAGATATATAGAATTAATGCAATCCACACAGACAAGGGACTCAAATACTTCACATGACAAATCAAAAAAGAAACTGTAAACTCTATGCTCATCTGCAATGCACCGAACTATTGCAAAATTATACCTTCAGTGAATTCTCTAGCTTTTAATAGTGGGTCAATGTTATTAAACATTTCGAGAAATTGATAAATGATTCATCTAAGTAACCTAAAGTTTCTAGCTGAATATTGATGGCGACAGATGGAGCAATAGTACGTTGTTTTTTATTAATGTAGAACATGTCTGGAAATGTGATTAATATAAGTAAAAGTTAATGTTGTTTTTTCAATCAACGATTTTTATTTTCGAATTATTATTATTAATATGACTTGTTATTTAATATATGTCTCTATGATAGAATTCGTTCAGTTAAAGGAAATGTATGAGTGTGTGTTTGGGAATTTAGCTCAAAATGGTCGGCATAAAAGGAAATGATGAATGCCTGTCGAAATGAATAACTCGGGCATTAATTTGTATGAAACAGCATAAATGTTTTTAGGTGAAATTGAGCGTCCGAACTCAGGGGATGTCCTTCTCATCCCTTGATACTGATCCATAGATTCATTTACTTATACGCATACATACACAATATTTTGAGTAGTTGTTCGAGATTTTCGAAAAGTCTTGACGGTGTCTAATATTGCATAATATGACTTGAATAATTTTCTTATTGAAACCGGAACTAATATGCGTTGAATATGCGCAGAAGGCATTATTTCAATTAATTAATCGCTGTAGAAATCTATACTTCTGTTAGGATTCTACAGCGTAAGACGATAATTGGAATCAGATAGACAAAAATGAAAGAAAATACAGCCCAGAAATTATTAAATGACAAATAAATATTCATGAACCTGATTTGGGAAATATTCAAGAAGAAACTTAATTGTTCTTTTTGAGTAAAAATTATAATCATAAAACAACGAATAGCATTTATTAACTTAAACTTATGTCTGCGAATGAATTTATTTTTGCGAGGTCACAACGTTTAAAATAAAGAAATGCGGAAACAAGTACGTATGTCGAGATGTTATCGGTGTCAAAATGCTAGAGGAAGACTCGAAATAGAAATCAATGGAAGACATGGAAGCATAGAGATGATTATAATGATGAATATAGTTACGATATTGAGCATTGATTACAATTGCTGTCACTGAAATTACAGTGTTCAAACCAATAGTAACTAGTGTTTGTCCTCAATGACTGGATTATAAGAAGAGTATCCAAAAAACGAAATAATAAGATGACGTCGTTTAACAACGCTAAAGGCTGCATAGCCAAATCTGATTTTCAACGAAATATTGCATTTTCTGCTGCGCACAGCGTTTTAATATTCTTTGCTGAACAGTTAATTAAAAAAATACATATTTTGAAAGTGACATTTGCTTTCATCCTTGGAGACTTTAAGGAAAGGAAAGTCTGAAATTCTATAGCTGGCAGTGAATTACACTTCCTATCGAAGTTAGATAGCCAAGTTTCATGCTTATTTCGTTTCTCAATATCCGAAGTTCTGACGAATAGCTAAAAAAAATAAAGGGAATCATTTTATCCTGTAAATCTACAAAACACCTGCTGGCTGTTTATTATGAAAATTTCTTAAGGTAACAGACTGAGAATCAATCACGTCAATATATGTACATTTCTTCGTGTGTATTTATCTGTGTAAGATTGATTTACGTTAATGTGTTTGTCTGAGGAAGAATGGATAAACCTCCATATGCATTTCCACATCAATATGCATTAGGGTGTAACGTAAATGAATTCAAGTTTCGAAATTTATCATCATAATCTGTGTTAGATTTTCAACGCAACACAGACAAGCAGAGAAAGGAGGCCGCCTGATGATTACGTTAGGCACCAAACTGTCTGAGTGTTGACTTCAGTGTTCACTTTTATATTTTCATACGACAGACAAGATGCTTTTATTTAGCTTTTTATACAATTTTTCATGCGATGTAATATTTTTCTTTCTTTTCGGATGATAAATTATATAAAAACTCTCCGAATGTTCATTTATCAGAACGCTTTCAACTATACATTTAGCCATTTTCATTTTTATTCTTTTTTTTTGCATGTAGATGATGCTATTATAGCTAAAAATAATGGAAGCCTAATTAAATGATAATAAAAAAAAACACTTAATAATATTAACTTTGAACGTGGACAATATATCCTGACCGTGTTTTGAAAATTAAAAACATTTTATAAAAGATACATACAACAAACTATTTCTTATTTAACAGTTAAAATATTTAATCCTTAAAATAGCTAAATGTAAAGAAGAAAGCGCTCGGATAAAAATAACATTCATTCAGTTTTTATATAATTTATAATCCGAAAAGAAAAAAGAAATATTAGATCGCATGAGAAATTGTATAAAAAAAAATAAAAAAACTTGTCCGTCATAATCAAAGAAATGTACATGAAAGTAGGATTTCTGCGTATATATATATATATATATATATATATATATATATATATATATATATATATATATATATATATATAATAGTAAAATACGACATACACAACGGTGTATTATTTAGTTTCAAAACCGAATTCAAATTAATTTATTATTATTTTTAATTCTTTCATATTTGAACTTATGAATTTGAAATATATTAATTATTAATAGTTAATTATATATTTTAAATTGACAAGTTTATACGCAGAATTTCGAATCATCACCGCAACAAGGCGATAGATAACGGTCAGAATTTCCACACCTGAAAATTGCATTAACTGCATGTAAAGCGAGTCGTATTACCAATGTTGCATTTTGTGTATATTCACTAATATATACTCATAGCTCCGTTGCATAACAATGATCATTGTGTTTATAACACATGAGGAATAAATGTACTTACGTATGTGCAAGTGTTGTATGTATGTACATATTTTATTTCTACTAATAGTCATATATATATATATATATATATATATATATATATATATATATCGATATCGGGAATCGATACCCTAAAAATCCATGTTATATATATTACTTATTCTTCAGGGACAAAATAACAATACAACGTGGTTATGGTCAATATCTGGTTTTGATGTAAGTATTCCACCAGGGAATTGCTCCGTACGTATATGAACAAGCAGAAGGTGGATGGAATTTTCATGATTATATCAAACTCAAACAATGTCTGTTTAATTATAAATTCCCTTTAGTACAATTGAACAGGTGTAAAGTGGATTATTCCTGGAACGCCAACGATTCGTTGAAAAGCTATCATCGAATACTTGGTGTTAAACATGGTAAAGAAGCCAATCGTTTTTGCAGCTGATTCCATGGGATACTTGTCGACATTTCCCATGAGCCAGTGCAGCTTAATGTAATAATTTTTTCCGTTTATATATACATATATATATATATATATATATATATATATATATATATATATATATATATATATATATATATATATATATATATATAAATATATATATATAATGAAAAATATATATATATATATATATATATATATATATATATATATATATATATATATATATATATATATATATATATATATTATGAAAAAAAAAAACTGCCTGGCGAAAATAAATCTCCACAACTAAATAACAGAAAATCCAGCAGCAATTTTGCCAATCTTCAGGGGTAAATTACAAAGACAAAATTTTTTAACTGCGATAATAAAAAAAAAATTAAATTTTAAAAAATGATGGTTATTCGTAAAAAACACGCACGAAGGCACTCCGTAATTATTTTATTTTTTTAAATTTGTTGTAGCTATGATTTTTTTTTACTAAAGAAACGTTCTGTGTAAGGACGCTGACCAGAAATTGGTAGAAATGTTAACTGGCATTTAATGTTATATGCATTTTAATTTGTTGGTGCTATATTCATAATAAATTTTGCTAGTTTTGGTTGGTTGATTTTGATATAGAGGACCTTGAGAATTTGTAGTTTTTGTTTATTATTTTCGTGGTATAGTATATTATAGATGATCTTGCAAAAGTTCGAAAGTAATTGGGTTAACATAAACTATGGCGCATTCCTTGATTAATTCCATCTTAACATCAAGAAACTGATTAGACAACTGGAAATGGTAAGGATAAAAATAAAGACACATTATATCTACAATATTCAATGAAATATATGTGCTGGTGTATATTTTTGTGCGTGTGCGTGCATGTTTGTGTCTTTCTCTCTATGTGTTTATGTGTGTCTGTTTATGTTCTGTTTATAGCTATACACGCTGTGAACACAAATTCAAAACTGCACATTGACATTTACAAGGTGAAACGATCTTCAGAACATATTCACAATCCCTCTGTCATGGATATTTTACAAACTTCCCCATAAACATAACAAATTCTATACAGTATAATTCATTATATATATATATATATATATATATATATATATATATATTATATATATATATATATATATATAATTGTACACATGGAATTTAGTAAATACGTATGGTCATCGTTTGATTTAAGTAATATTCTAGAATGCTGGCTATAAAAAAATTATATTCTACAGATTGAAACGACTTTCTTCGAAATTCAGTCGTTTATACTCAGTTAACAAATGCTCGATTCACCGAATAATCTTGATTGTAAATCGAAGTTGTATTTTTTCTGTCTTCTGCGTAAACTTTCAATGCTTCCTAATTAGAGAATATCGAACAAAGAACGTTAAGTGTGCGTTTTGAGAATGTTTTTCTTCTATCAGAAATTAGATTTCGGTGAACTCACCTCAGGGGTAAAATGTGTTGTACAGCAGGTGTTTCACCACATCTTAAACGTGACTGATCATCGCCTAACATATGCTAAAGAAATATCTATGCTTGGTTCATAAAAAACTAAATATCACTAAACATAAGTATTTTACAAACACTATCTAGTCTACAACATGTGTTTCGGATAGACAATTTTAAGAATATTTTCGTTCTCTCAGTAAAATAAATAGAAAATCCGACGAATTGTTTCCTTGTCAAATCCATTTATGTGGAACATTTTAAAAATAATATTAAATTAGATATATTAAAACATATCTAATTCTGCCTCATGGGGTGGGGGTTCAAAATTTCCTTGTAGTGTTCGAACATTCTGAAATATTGATCCTTTTGAATACTAATATCTGAGGTTGATAGGTTCACTCAAGATGGTGTAACGATGTACCGGATTTTTAAAAATTTTATTCCACCTACAAATTCGTTATTGTATCTCAGCAAGTTTTTTTTTTTGTAAACATTTAAACCAACTTTCTTCTGTAAAAATTTGAAAGATAATTTAATTGTAAAAATGTTATTGTAAATTTCGAAATCCAAAGTATCAATGATCTGTTGCTACTTTAAAACTGAAAAAAAAAAAAAAAAAAAAAAACATCCCTGCCGAAGAGCAAGGAATAATTCTCTTTATATGCAGCGGAATTTTCATGAAAGATTTATTAAGTATAAATCCTCGTATACAGTTTGACATGTTTATCAAATAATTTTATATCAGAAATATTTAGGTTAAATCTTCTTGATAATTTAAGTATATCATTTTTATATATTGTATTTAATTCATTGTTCCCTTTTATAATTACTTTAGTAATGTCAGTTATGCAAAATGATCATCCATGTGATATCCAAGAAGGATATATTTATGAAGGGTGGCGTTTCCCTACTATGGAGATGTTATAAACTTTAGATTTGTATTTGATTTTTAATTCTATTGAGAATCAGGGATACTTTTCATCATAAGTAACTTGGTTTGGTTAGAATCAGTTTGAGTTCAAATTATAAAAACTTCTGCCCGTAACATAACGAACTATGTGATTTGTGTCTCCTTTAAATATTAATTTTCATTGTAGTATTCTTACTCATGTTTTAGAACAAGCGATTAAAGCATTTACTTATACAAAAGGCTAAATGCTGGACTGAATGTTTGAACTATTCTGTGCATAGATGGAGCAGTTTAGGAGTAAAGAGAATTAAGCAATATATAAAGAGGAGAAAGTAATGTGGACATTTTATATAGTTTAAACTTGCGAGCAACAATGAGTAGGATAGATGTGCGGTATTGTAAATACTGCTACGAGCTCAACTGAAAACAGTGACAACTAAATACCCTGCATGTTATTAACAGTTTATCTATAGTGGGTTATCAGTTACAGTGAAGTGTATGAGTGTTGAAACAAATTAGTTTGTTTTGGCCTCGTTAGTTAGATAGCCCACCATAAGAGCGGTATAAAACAAGAAAATGAATTTGTAAAGTGAAACAACAGATGTATATACGTATAAATCAATTTTGGTCTTTACAAATAAAATGAATGTATTTTGGTTGATACAAGGTCGTCAAAATGTTCGTAGTAGTCCTTGCAAGAATGACTTAATGTGTACGTAGGCAGGAACGTATGTATGTATGTATGTATGTATGTATGTATGTATGTATGAGCATTATCGTGGTGTAGGAATGTCTTTGAAGTAATCGCTCAGTCTTAAATGTTCCGTTCGTTTATGAAGTATAAAAGAGGTGAGGGAGAAAGTTAGAGACAATAATAACGATCGCTTGACGTTTGCCAAGGGACATGTTAATACTTCGTCTTCTTCTCTCTGGTGACAGGCGAACTTGTCCGTCTTTTATTTTGCTTGTGGGGCTTTAAATGGTCATTTTGGAATTCACTCCAGGATATGATTCATGCCTTTCCATCGGATGATAAAAAACCTTCCCGTCGGCTCGCGAAAAACATCTGTAAAATAATTATCACTAAGAATTGAAGTTTTCTATTGGCCGAAAAACCTTGCGCATCAAGGTGTGAAATTTTACGAGTTTTGTTTTGGATTCAATTTTGCGTGTGTGTTAAGGAAATTTTATAAATTCGAGTCTTCTTAATTTCTAACAAAATCAATGAGTCAGTGCTTAGCTTTTGAATTTTAAATCTAGACCTTGTTCAGTTCACTACATATCATTGTTTTCAGAGATAAAATGAATTGAAAATTTTGTGAATGAGTACAAGGAATACATTTCAAAACTTATATATAGTCTCTATTTTGGTATCACGGATAAAGTATTGAAAATACATAGAGAGGATATTACTGTCTATATACCTGATAAGGGAGAAAATGCATTAAACTTCGCTGTTGCGAATTGTGGATTTGTGTCTCTGTGTGTGTGGCACGCCCATGTTTGTGTGTGTGAACATATACATTCTCTCTAGGGAACGATATTGTCTCCAGAAGGGTCAGGTCACGTGTTGGTGTTGCTAAGTGCTGCATAACTGGAGGAAAAGTGGAAAAACGGAAAGAGCAAGATATGTTCGTCTATTTTGTAGTAGATAAACAGCGTAACTTAACGGCATCATTCACATACAAAATGTGGAGAAATCCCCACAGTTCATTCAGGTCAGGCATATAGCCTCGATTCTAAAAATCGTCGGACAAAATTAGGAAAACGCCTAGTCATGTAATCTTGATAGTTGAGCAGAGTTTCTTCATATTACTTGGGTGAGGAACAAAAATACGCAATATATCCGTTGCTGTCGTTATAGGGTCAATATCTGACAAAAGCGGTACCATACTATTTTTTAAACAACTTCTCAAATCAATTCTGTGCGACTTGGGCCCGATAACATGGAGTGTTGTTCTGCTGGAATAACCCATCTATATTGGGTTACATTGACTAACTGCATAAGTGACTATTGTCAAGTTGAAGAACAGCGTGGCTCTTACCAGGCACTGACGTCGACATGAAGATCAGCGAACACAACCCATACCACAGGAACGAATTTATAAATCAGTCTTGAATATAAATCTGATGTCAGCCAGTGTCGCTTGTCTGTTACAGGAACAGAGGTCTCTGATCACACATGTGGGCGGTATATGTGCGGTAAGTTCTTCATCAAATATTCCCTGTATACACGTGACACAAGAGAACAACGGGTGTCAAATATTCCCACGATATAGACATGTAATATATTATTCGTCGGCAACCATTAAGCATACCCCATTCGAACAACAAAACTTCACGTCTCTTTGCTTCAAGATTGTAATATTAGAGTGGGCCTAATATAAATTACAGGACTTTCTGAATTACCTTGCTTTATTCTTGTTATCATCATTTCAGTGCTAATCCATATTTCTAAAATATAAGTGTAATGCGACTGAAAAAAAGAAAATTAACGTTTCTCTCTCAACAGTGAGTCGTATTAGTTGTTGAAAAATCACATAATTTCAATTTGATGTTCATTTTCATAATTTGATTGTTACTATTTAGGAAAATAGGATTCTTACTCAGATATTCTGTAAAACTTAAGTCTCTCAGCAGGAAGCCAATTAATTATTTAATTAATTCTTAAAGAATAAAAATGCTGACATTCATATATTTATCAGAAATGATGCGGCATTTTAAATATCTAGTAGATATTAAAGAGAAACAAATCCATCCAATGATCTGAAATATAATTAAGTAGAACAAAAATTTCCAAACATATTTAATATATTGATACTCTAATTTTAATACATCATGTTTTATGAACAGATTGTGCATATGTTTTTTCCTATTGAAATTGATGTTATGTTAATTCTGTAATATTGCTGGGAGACTTGTACAGAGGATTAAAAATATCAGTCACCCTGATCCTGGGTATGACGTTAAACTACACACGGAAGCAAGGTCTGAACGTTGTTACAAGGCCTACCCTGAATTGCTGTGATAGGATATATGAGGTTCCCAAATATGGACAAATAGTTAATCCCAAAACTGGGCTCAAACACCATGGAAGGATGAAAATACTTTTTATAGTAAGTATACTAGCGATACATTTTTGTAAACAAAATAAATATTACCAACAATAAATTACTGAAATAAATTATATA
>CAHIKZ030005276.1:1800000-1830000 GCA_903632075.3 Acanthosepion pharaonis | reverse complement strand
GCTTAGGCACAAGCGTCTATCTTTTTTCATTTTGAATTTTAATGTAGCTATAACAACAAAAACATTTCGATTTCATTTTCGCCTTGAAAAAGTCGGAAGACGAAATGCGTCGGCAAAATGTAAGATTTTTTTTTCCAATTGTCATATATATATATATATATATATATATATATATATATATATATAAAAAATTAAATAAAACGTTAAATACCAGTGCCTTGCTAGTTGCCTTTAACGAAACTTGTATAAAAGATGGACTGCTGCCAGACGAGTCTATATCGAAGTGCAGAATCTCGTTTCGGGAAACAGCTACCTGACCATTTACATACGGGGTGTACGGGAAATTTTTTGCCGAGCCTACGGACTCGGATACCTCACATTAAATTAGGCCTTGTGCCACATCTGACGACGGGGGTGGTTGGTAGATATCCTGCACTTGGAGATTCAATGTGAAATTCACTTGACTCACTTCTAGCAGTTGATTACTTCTACGCCCCGCTGGCAAATCTTATATGTGTTGTTCTTTTCCTAAGTATTATCGTTCATTACCAACCTTCATTTGACTATACTATTCAGTAACCTTCCATAGGTTACAACAATATTTAAATTGAAAATCATCTAGAATGACATCAAACCAAAGCTAAATCTGAAGGAATACAATCGTTTCGATGTTTTAATATGTTTGAAAATAACTCAGAAAATATTAATTTTGTTGGACAAATGGATATTGTCGAGATGCTATAATTTCAACATATTTCAGATAACGTTTGCAATGTCTTTCCAACGGTTTCATCTCGTACTGCTATTCCATCGACTTTGAGAAAAAAAAAGTTGAATTCTGTTTTTCAATTTTCGATGAACATTCAATATTCACAAATACTCGAGGCTGAATGAATGACTATAATATGAAATATATGTGCATATCAATGTGCACATATGACGTTCACGCCCAAAATATCCTTTACCTTGCTTGCAATCTTTTCTAATGCAAAGTTATCAAGCTAGTTCCATCATATGCTCATTGCGGTTAATATTTGGCCAGAGTTGAATTCATTAACACATTTTCGAATTACACCTGTCAAGGATACAGATCATCTATCTGGACAGACATCAATGTGCCCCAAAGTCTTCTCTTTGGTGCTTGTGTTATCAAGAAATCTCAAAACCTGTGATAAGTGCGATCCGTAGTCTCCTCAAGAGTAATACAGTGTAACCCTCATATAAGAGAGTTCTCGGGACCGGAGAAGTCTCTTATATCCGAGTTTCTCTTATATCCGGGTTTGGTCTACTTTGTTTAGGTAAGTATGGGCTCTAATTTGGGACCATAGACAATCTCTTTATATCCGGGTTTCTCTTAAATCTGGGTCTCTTATATCCGGGTTACACTGCCAACAAATAACGTTTGTTTTCGAAGATTTTCTGTTAGAAATCACTTTAAAATGTAGTAGCTATACAATTAATAATCACGATTTGAATATCACTTAAACGTTAAATAATCGCTACTGACTTTCTTTTCTTCATTAAATCAAAATCCGAACTTAAACAATTATTATATTCCGTTACTGTTTCAAATATAGACAGGAGAGAGCGCTTATTGTTTCGTCCTTCTTTTTCATGGCGTCCACAAAATGGTAATTCTTTAGAGGACAAAATTTCAATCCAATCGCGTAAACTTTTCTATATATCATGATGTATCTTTATAGATATTTTATGCAGATGAATGTAACCTGCTTTCCAATGATTGAATACATAATGCATTCCTTGTCGGCAAATGATTATGAGCGTAATTACGGAATTTAGAAAATTATACTGAGTGGTTCCCAGCCCTGGGGAACAGCTGCCCGAGGCCGCACCCTCCCATTGCACCAGAGGGACGTATCGGTTCTCGCGCTGAGGCCAGCGCAACCGACGGTTGCGGGGGCCGCGGCCAATTTTGTCCCTTGCCCGGGTGCACGCGCTCGTGTCCCCACATTAAAAATACCTTGTGTCACATCTCGTCCTCGTTGGGGAACGAGTAAACACCGTAATTACGGAATTGATATGATCCAGATTCTTTTTGTGTTTTGTCAGAGCTATATGTAAATTGATCAGTTCGCAGTGGCGGATAGTATTCGATGAGTTCAGATGTTGGAAAATATCAGACACGGAATATATTTTGTTCAGAATGTGTCAACTCGTCATGTACTGTTCACAGTAGTTGTAATTCCTTTCTAATCATTTTAACTTTGATTTTCAGTACAAGCTTTGGTTTCTCCCAGAATAGCATTCTAAAATACTTCTTTACGACGGAAAGATCGAGAAAGTATAATGGGAACTCAGCTAATTGAAATTGGGTTACCGAGGTATAATTTTATAGTGAATTAATTTTTTTCTAACAAAAAAAAAAAAAAAAAAAATGTAGGTGCTAGTTTATTTTTTCATGTTACATTTAGAAATAATTTTTAAATAATTAAAATTCAATTCTACAGAATTGGAACGGATAAATGGATGAAAATTTAACTTTTTTTTTTTATTCAGAATGAATAAACTTTGCTGTTATTCCTTTTCGCCCGAAGTGAGAACTGGTTAAGAGTGAAACGACTGGGTAGTTGTCCCATGAATGTATCCGAATGGAAAGACTTAAATCATGGGAATATGCAAGTCTTTGATCTTAGGAACAGAGGGCAAATAAACACCAGTTCTTCTGGAAAAAAATATTTAGCGAATAAAATTACTGCTTCATAACGCTGTAAGGCAAACAAAAATAATTGACTATTCTCTACATTTGTCTCTTTGACATTCCAATATTTCGTTTTCTTTTTGTTTTTGTTTTGTTTTTGTTTTTTTGTATTTTTGTTTTGTTTTTTTTCATGCACCAAGGTCAAAGGGACTAGAACAGGGAAACACTCGATTCAAAATATTTTCATTTTTCTCGCTCAACAAAGAGAGGAGCTGACTTAATACGACTGGAAGGCAGACTTAATACGACTGGAAGGCAACCTGTGGTAATTATGCATTTCTCTGCCTTTGTTTGAGCTCTAACTACTTTGTTTCATACTCCCTCCTCAAAAAGAGTAGAACTATTAAATAATCAGTTTTTCTTCTCTTCTCGTTACGTAAACACCGGCTTTCTCTACTTAACATTCTTAAATACTATCGCTGGTGCACAATCTATCCGAAGAATTGAATGAATTAGAAGTGGCATTATCTTTGGTGCATTTTAGGTGTAACGCGGTTTTCCAGTTCCATGCAATGTTTAAGGAAATTTACTATCACAGAGGAGAATCTGTACATTCCGAAAGTCTTTAATGATCAAACAGTGTGGCACACTATCAAAGGCTCTACGGTAATCGATCAACGCTGACATTTCTAGCTAGCAAGCACTGGTCCTATGCCAGGAGAATAAAACTTTTGGTTTCAGCTCTTAACCTTGCACTACTTAGCCACTGAGAGGAACGGGGTTTGTCAACATCAACTCGTTTGTTACGGACAGAGTATTGTTCGTGAATCGATGTATGTTGCCATCGTTTCTATATCTGATCTGTTGCATATGCATTCGCTTTATTTTTTATGAATTTTGCAACTGTATTCGGTGTAATATACTTTACTTACATTTCTTCACCCAAAGAAAATTCCACTTTGAATTGTTAGCTTCCTTTATTACTGAACAAAATCGCTTACTACTTTCATGTTCTTTGACACAGCTCGTCATCCAGTCTTGCGTAGTTTCCAGGTGTCTTTGAAGGCCGATTGTTGTAGATTTGTAAGACAATTCTAGTTGAACTAACCCTCTGCCAACTTCGGATCTGTTCACATATATCAGAGTTGGAATGATGCCTATAGTAGCAGGTGAGAAGATTTCTCGTGTTGGCGTCCATTTGCTTAATGTCAGCTAAGGTCCAGTTAAGGATGTTCAAAATGTATTGCACCACAGGGATAGCCAAGATGCTTATAGCTAATATTCATTTAAAACAAAAACATTAAGCTCTGTATTCAATACTGGATTCAAACGCCTGTAGTTATCCTTTCTTACATTCTCCTTCATTTGCGTATGCTTTATTCTATCTCCTCCGCTAAATCGATAGGTACCTGTAGGCTTCTTCTTGTTCCAGTTCGCTAAACTTTATAACAATGTCGAGATTTAGTGAGTGTGTCTTTGTATTTTGCCTTTCCTGAATGTTACATTTGCACCTTTAGCTATACTTATGGTGTCACTGAAACATTTTACCCTATTGGTTTTCAAATCACACTTGACAAAGAGTGTGAATTCATACATGTAGGGTAGATGACTGTGCGATTTCTTGTTTTCTTTGTATCTATATCTAGTATTGTTTGGTCCAGGCGTAAGGGGGTTGAAAATGTATTGAACTGCAGGTACAACTAAAGTCTTTTATGGCTGATATTCTGTTTTTTGTTTTTGTTTTTAATTCAGCTCGGTATTCAGTGCCAGACGTACACGTCTGTAGTACTTCTTACATTCTCCTTTATTTGGCTATGCTGTATACCAAATCCTTCGCTACCACCTAGGTACTTACAGGCTTCTTCTTGTTCCAATTCCCTAATCTTTGTATCAAAATTCAAATCTATTGAAAGGGTTTCTATAATTCCCTCCTTATTGAATATTACTTTTTTTTACAGTTAACTAATCCGAAATTCATACGAGTGTCGTCACTTAAACATTTTACAGAATTGAGGAGACCCTTCAACTCACTACTGAGTTTGGCAAAGTGTTTGAGATTATCCATGTAGAGTATACACTTGAATACTTTCTTCTTTAGTTTGTATCCATAGCTCTTATTGTTTAGTTCATGGATAAAGGGGAATTAAGGACATATAAAACAGAAATGATAACTGGTGGTGTTTGCTTGAAAAATTCCTCGTGTGATACTCAGGCGATTGTAGGTGGCAATGCCTCTAGCGTTATTTAGGTATAATGCGGTATTCCACATTGACATGT
Source organism: Acanthosepion pharaonis (assembly GCA_903632075.3). Classification (NCBI taxonomy): domain Eukaryota; kingdom Metazoa; phylum Mollusca; class Cephalopoda; order Sepiida; family Sepiidae; genus Acanthosepion; species Acanthosepion pharaonis. The sequence goes on along the minus strand of CAHIKZ030005276.1, from coordinate 1,825,064 downwards.
TGTCTTTAAGGAATTTACTATCACAGGTGAGACTGTGTATATTTCCAGAGGGACACACAAATGCTTTACGGTAATCTATTCATGCCGGGATAAGATTTCTATATTGTCTCCTGTAATTTTCCAGGATAATCTTGTCTTCCCGTAGTTTATATTTGATTCCATATAAACCTCTCTTACATCCCATTTGTTCCAGTAGAAGAATGTAGTTTTTTTTTTCCGAGAAAAGTGTAAGTACGGTTCGTCAGGACATACGTGATAAACTTATACGGGGTGGACATATATCTTATTGTTCTATAATTTTTCGGATCAACTGTTTCACTCGTTTTTGTTTCCAGATATGAAATACCATCAGTGATTCACTTTGGGTTTAAAAATAAACATTGATGAAGTTTGTTCAAGGGTTTTATGGATTGATGACAGATGATAGGGCCAGAATTTGGGCACCTTGTCATTTCCTGGCAATTTATTGGAGGTTGCCTAATATTATTCGTGGTTAGATATTCGGATACTTGTAGATGTTTATTCAGAATTCGTTCTTCTTCAAGTTAGATCCATTCTGAATTGGGTTATATTACTCTGGGCTTCTTCAAATATTCGCGATACGTACGCGGTCCGTCTATCTGTTTTCCCGCGCGTAGAAGAACAGGCACTCGGCGGCAATTCGATTCATGACCGACGAGACGGTGACTGGACGTCCAAGAATTGCGTGGAGAATAGACCCGTTAGTAGCAAACCGAAAGTGTGGCATGTGGTTTTTTGATATGTATAAATTCTTTTCAAATTGATCTGTAAAATTTATTAAGTCTCTGGAATATATATTTTGGCAATAGAATCTACATCTTCTTGATTGATGAAATTTAATTTAGTGATTTAATTTTTTATTTCCGCATGAGTTTCCAACATTTACGTATAGAAACGTTTGGTTATCTTGTGATTTCATCTAGAATCAAAATTTCACATTTGATTTCCTTTACTTCTCGGATCAGATTTGCTTCCAAGCTGGCTCTCTTTGCCCGTTATTTGATCTTTTCATCATATTGACCCAAACTTCTTAGTAACTTCTAAGGCAGCTGCGTATATGACATTATTATCTTCTATGATGTTTCCCAGTCGGTTGTCCTTTAACTGCGATTCCAGTGTAGCATTGTATGTTTGTACAGTGTATTTATTGGACTTTGCATATATGAATTTTCTAGGTCTGGTATCTGTCTGACATTTATGATAGTTACTCTGCAGAATACTTGGATGATGTGGTTTTTCGCTTCGATGATTTCACCTCTGTCGTTTTCAATTAATTCTACTCAAACATATTTGGACTCATCATATATATATATATATATATATATATATATATATATATATATATATATATATATATATATATATATATATATATATATATATATATATATATGAGAGAGAGAGAGAGAGAGAGAGAGAGAGAGTATTGTATAGAGATATTAGATAAAACCTTCACTACCCAGTGCCATTTGAATATCAGTTACTGTTCTTCGAACGAAAACAGAAAACAAGACTTAACTAACTAAAATACAAAGTCATAATTGCGCATCTAGTGCACTGAAAAATTCATATTTTTATTCGTTCTTTTTTATTTTGGCAAAATAGAAATATGGTATTGTAGTAGATTTTTCTTAAGGGCATTTCACGAACATCGCGCGTAAGCAAAATAAAGTCTTAACGAAAATAGAAATAAACACGACACATAATCAGAATCAGCTGAACATTCAATAAGTGAGGTGGTCTTGGAGAATGTGACACTCACGCAGCATATCGAGTGCAAGTAGAGCAGTGGAAGGCAGCTGACAACCTGCCTGATGAGCTAGTGTAAATTAATGTCGGAATAAAGAGTAAAGAGGTTTGTTTGAGGAAAGCATAAAGAGAAGGACGGGGTTCAATATCAAGGTATCAAAAGATATCGATTGACAGTACATTTGAATATTTGAAGATTATACCTATCAGGGAATCAAGTAAGAGGAAGGGAGTTCCACTGCTCCAAGTGCGAGATAAGAAACTGTTGGAGTAGAAGAGACGGCTAAATTTAACCGTTTCGGTAGGGAAAGTGAGGGAGCGAGATGCTAACATAGTAGCACGGTTAAATTCATGTAGTTTGAGTACCAGTGGAAGTATCTCGTCAGAGTATTTGTCATGAAAATAGTTGTAGCAAAGTCAGAGGGAAGGCACATCACGTCTGTGAGAATGAGACTTTAATCGAAATGCCAGATGAGGACATATCGCACTGTACATCCGTCTCTGGATTTTCTCGATGACCTTGAAATGAACAGGATGGCACCAGCCCATATATGACAACAGTATTCAATGCAAGGTGATTGGTAGCTTTGTAGATTTTAAGATGGGAATCAGGCGAGAAAAACCTTCTGGTGTGAATCAGAGAACCAACTTTGTTTCAGCCATAACTATGTATTTTCCATTAAAAGAAAAATTAACAATTACCAATAGTCAGGATATTATGTAAGTTTAACTGGCAAAATAGAATAAGGTATTTTAAATAGTTTTTTGTAAACGAATTGCCCAAGTCTGTGAGTATGTACAGCAGTGTTATTTTTTAAAAAAAATATAATTACATCCATTCTAAATAAGATTTCACATTCTTAATGACACGAAATCAATTTTCTTAATCAGTTCATTTTTTCTTCTTTTGCCTGTGGGAAATAAAATGATTATTTTTTTCTGACACGTACGTGGCAAAATTAGATTGATTAATTCGGCTCATTTTACTCGCTGATCTCTGTCTATTAAAGTTACCCTATCAACTCCATGATAAATGGCAACGACTTTCTAAAGATGACAACGAAGATAGTACGGAGTCAGCGAAAAGTACATATTAAACCATCCATCATATAACTCCAGCGATATTATCTCGTAATACCAATGCCTAATAAAGCTATCAACATCATTCATCACCGTCTTAATTGTTGGAAGAATGTACGTCTCTCGAATGTTTCCATTTATCTTTTGCAAGGCTAAATATTGAAAAAATATAAACAGGAAATTTTAATCGGAACGTCTTTATGAAAATTAAGGAAGTTGGGTTGAAAATCCTCATTCGAATACTAGTGACTTTTCACTGGAATAGAAGTCGATTTTAAGCAACTTTGCGAAGTAAATGACTATTTCTCCAACGTGTATAACTGACATCTCTTTTTCGACATTCTTATATTATCTGCAGTGCATTTGTTTCAGAAATCCCGGCTTGACATAGTTCATTTCGTAATCCTGCTTTCACTCCACACTCATATCTATCTATGATGATAAATTATCCCCTAGCATAATTATGAAAAAAAAAAATTATTATCTCAACACACCATTATTATTCAATAGAGTAGAATTCCGTAGCAATTTGCAAAAACCGAAACAACACTAAAAGTTTCATAAATCGACCATTAAAATTATCCGGAAATTCTATGAAGAATTTATAAATATCTACATTTCTGAAATGTGGCATTGTAACTATTTACTCTATTTACGTTTTTTGGACAGTTGTTCTCATATTTATTATAATATTCACGACGTTTCAGCTGGTGTACGCTACGGCCTTCTTCACGTGACATACTTTGTAACTTCGAACAGAAAACTTTATTTAGTCCGCGGAGGAAGATTGTTGTATTTCCACGTTTTTTTTTTCTTCTGTATATTTCAGTTTTCAGTTATTTTCCTTTAGTAACTCAAAACTCCAAGTGTTTTTTGTTCCTCTCTGCTGTAGCAAGTTCTGAACTTTTTGGGTCAACTCACTTTTGGATTACTTCAATCAACGTTTTATCCACTGGATTGGTACATAAAGTAGCTTTTAATGAAGTCAAACTAGTTCTAAATTGTTTCGAATTAACAAAGGAATTTAAAGAGGTAAACATATTTTACATCCGGGAATACAAAACACATGATTCTTTCTTATTCTTTAAGACCATAGAAACATTTAACTGTGATATTTTCCTAACACATTTGTCCATGGGGACACATGTCCTAATGAATTCAGCGCAAACTTCAGGCCATGTCAGACTCTGAAGATTGCGTTCAAGCATCAAACAGTCTGTCACCGCTATTATATATATATATATATATATATATATATATATATATATATATATATATATATATATATATATATATCTGTTTATATCTTATTTTTATAAATATAAATATTATTCTGTTTATATTAAACAGTATTAAAAGCATTTAACGGACTGTATGTCCGAGGCATTTCATAGACATTATGAATACTCCGACTGAAATCGAACCTGTATGCTACACAGAACCGGTAAATGTTGTTATTAATGTTTATTATAAACAGAGCATTTACTTAAATATTTCTCTATATAAAAATAACGTATAAACAAAAAATATATTAAAATAATTGTCGACATTCCATTTCATATTATATGATATCATTTGTTTACGTTAAGATACGCTTCGATAAACTACATTCGCGTCTAGGGTATGACGATAAACTGCGTCCAACTGCAAGGCCTCTAATCAGGAGGCTTTGTGAGCGTGAAACCACCTGTTAATTGCTGGTGTTCGCGGGTCCAGCAGACCCAGGGTGGTAGCACCTGTTAGGATCTCAGATATTGGCAAATCGTTAACACTGAAACTTGGGTCAAAACACTATGAAAGTGTAAAAATAGTTTTGAATACTAGCAATATATTTTTGTAAAGTAATATTACTAGCAATGGATGTTTGAAGAAAAAATTATTATCAGCAATACGTTTTTGAAGGAAAAAAAATATTACCAGCAATACATTTTTGAAGGATAAAAAATATTACGAGCATATATTTTTGAGAAAAATATTATCAACCATATATTTTTGAAGGAAAACATTTTTGCGGAAAAATCATTACCTGCAATACTTTATTGGAAAAATATTACAAACAATAAAAATCTTGTCGACATTAAATAAATCATTGAGGTTGATATACCCTAAAACAAAGCAAAACAAAGCAAACTAAATTTTTATCAGCAATTCTTGTTGATAGACCCTTCTTATCCATAATGTAGAAACTTGAATATACATTTTTTGTTATATTTGAAAATCTGTTTATATTAATATTTAACTTCTTTCTAGACGCCATATGAATTAATACACATTATGAACTCTTACTCATGCGGGAATCTAACAGACTGCTGATTATATAATACGAACATAGTAAAATGTCTGGTTGTATGTCCTTCAACCGAATCACCTGAACTAGTCTCAATACAGTCTAATAATCGATAGCTCTTATCAGTTTTTACAAATAGGTTTAAAATAACGGAATCATTCTTCGTAGTATATAATCATGTTCCAAGAATATGAGAAAACTATTTGTAAGCACTCATCGCAATTTAGACTTTGCAGAAAACTTATAAATAATGACAGAGATATCTGGATTAGCAAATAAATATAACTCGTCCTTAAACAGACGATAGTGCCTGGATATGAAAAGGAAAGAGAAAACTACACATTGAAGACAAAGATCACACCGATATGTCTATTGCCATCTTAGGTAAAGTTAGGAATTATTGAGATAATCTGCATCATGACGAGAGTAAATTGCTGGGAAGGTAATGTATTGATTACAGTTTATGAAAATGACATCCACTTTATATATCCCTTGTGTATTTATTAATAAAAGCTGATGTGGCATTATGAAAGAGGTGTTCCACCAAAAAGCAAATATTCGGCTTGGTTTGATTGGCAAATTCCTTAAATTACCAACAGCCGATAGTAAATCATATGTATGTTTTATGCCCATGAGCATCGGGTATAGGACAAAGTTGAAAATATTAATTAGAAATTCGTTCGCTGATGTGAGGTTATCAAGTTTAAATATGAGCACAAATTATTGCTGTTCATATCAAAACAGTTCTCTTTTGAGAATTACAATTTAGCAGTATTGTCTGAATTTCTTAAACTTAGATGTTCTCACTGACGGTCTCTGATGACTGAAATTGTAAGATTTAAAATTAATCTGTATATGAAATTTTATGACTTCCGTTTGTTCGTCCGTCTGTCACAACCTCTAGTTACACATTGACAGATCGTAACTATATTTTGTGAAGAATTGGGAACAGGTAAGGGGGAGCAAATTACAGTTGGTTTCATTAATTTAGTACAATAAATGCTCATTATTTTTTTGGAAAAGTTTTATGTTCTTATTTAACATTCACAATCCTCCCTTGATTAAAAAAAACATTTATTGATTAATATAACAAGTAATTAATCAATAAGAATGTAATGGGGTTTTTGCACAATTTTTTTATATACAAGTATCCTGTTCCCAGATCTTGCGTTTGCAAGCAGTATAAAAGAATCACAAGGCCAGACGATTCAAATTGGAATTTGGCTAAAATATATATATATATATATATATATATATATATATATATATTTATGCATGATGTTGCATGTTCAAGATTAAGAACTCCTAATAATTTATATTTCGCAACTAAAAATAAAAAAATAAAAAATAAATATTCTTAAAAAATATTGTCTGCTACGAAGTCCTATTTGTTTAAAAGAAATTGTTAAACCGCCAATTAGGCATATTTATCAAAATAAATCAGTATATTCAAATGTCTTCGATTGTTTTGCGAAACGGAACAAAACGTAGTTTGTAAATCTCGACAAAAAATGATAGCGATAATATCAAGAAGACTAAATACTGTGAATATTTAAATTAAAACTAGTTTTGTAAAAATTGGTTAAAAAACATACAAAATTTTTCACAGCCAATACATTGCATGAGCTCTGCAAGAATGTTGGCATTGTATGTAAAGATAATATCGATTTGAGTGGAATGTAATAGGTGCCCCTAATAACATACACAATATCCCTCCCTCTCTCCCTCTCTCTCTCTCTCTCTCTACAAAATTGTGTGTTGCTATACAATACGGTAATTCTTTGGCTTTTTGCTTTTTTTTTATAGATATAACACATTTCTTACATCATTTAATTGCAATATTCGGAAGGTTATTCGTGTGTATGAACGGACTATGTTAAAAATAAGCAGATATAATGTATATAATTTATTTAATCAGACATGCCTAAAAGAGAATATTTGCTGCATAGATAAGCACACACACACACACATACACACACACACTTATATATATATATATATATATATATATATATATATGAGAGAGAGAGAGACGAGATGGTGTTCCTGTAATTTTTCTACAATGAGAAACATGATATTGTCAAACGGATTTGATGTGTGTTGCTAGTAGTACATCTATGTATGAATTAACTTTTATTGTTTATTTTTATCTTTTTTTTTGATTTAGTTCATTCTCTTTTTCTTGATTTCTCTTTGTTAGTATTGTTAGTATCGATTCCACTCTCTTTCTCCTTTCTCTCTCTCTCTCTCTCTCTCTCTCTCTCTCTCTATATATATATATATATATATATATATATATATATATATATATATATAATATATATAATGAATATACATTTTTTCCTTAGAGTTGAACGGCTCGGATTTGTATGCACAACGCAATCTTCATTGCTGAATTGAGATTGACCGTTCCATATTTAATCCGGGAATTTTTTTTTTTTAATTTTGTATTTAAAATAAGCAATCATTTAAACTGTGTATGCAAAATAAACATAGATTATTGTTCTTTAGATTTTGTATTTTAAATAAACATATTTATAAATAGGAAAACAATTAGGCGATTTGTATGTATACTTTGGTACCCACACGCGCGCACGCACAGACACACACGGATATATATATAAATACACATACACACACACACACACACACACACACACACACACACATATATATATATATATATATATATATATATATATATATATATATATATATATATATATATATATATATATATATATATATATGCATGTGTGTACATGTGTAAATCGAGAGAGGGGAGAAAGAGAAGAAGATAGATATAAAATATACAGAGAGGAACAGATAGATAAATTATTTTTCGTTTTGTTTATTGTTTCTCTCACTATTTTTAGGCCCCACATATTATGTGCCGGTTTTGAAAAAAAAACAAAACTGTCTCGTTTGTATTCCGCCGTAATATATAAAATATTGAGAGGTGGCATTTTGTTGAGGAAGAATTTCTATGCATCACTTTTTCTCGTTTGAATGTGCTTCTTAAGAGCGGCTTCTAGAGAATCAATTCGCAATTTAATGGTCTATTCAAGAGTTAATCTCTGTGAAATGGCAGCCATCCACATCCTTAGGTTGTCTACTTTATTCAAAGCCCGACCTCTTGCCATCGTTGCTGTGAAATAAGGTGATGTTTGTGACAAGTTATTAAATTGGAAACCAATGATTATTCAGAAGATTCAGAAACTTACGGTACTACAGATTAGATTATTTCTTATAAACTCAAATTCGTTTTCTTTTAAATAAAAGAGTGGATAACGCTTCCTCTTGTCTATGTTAAATTATAAGAGGTTACACTATTATATACGTATACACCTTCATTTATGTAATGAAATTTTAAAAGAAAACCAAAAACCTTCTAAAACTATTATTTACATGCAAAAGAAATTAAATGTTCTGTAGGAATTTGAATATATTCAATCAATTGTAACAGATGAAAACTAAAAAAGAAAAGTATTATATGATGCAAAATTGAATCTATAGCACATTTTGAAATTAGTCTTATAAAATAAATAATATCATGAAATGGTCGCGTCTCTTAAAGGATATCACTGGACGTGAATCTTGATTAGTTAACTTTTTATTCACAAAACAGTTTCGTCAGTTACTCGAAGTCATTTTGGTTGCAATGCGATCCAAAATCCTAGTCCGAAACGTCGTCCTTACATACTATCTACGGTGTGCAAATAACTGTCTAATCTTTTCTCGCATAGGTGTTTATGGATTCATTTGTCCAGTTCACATGCTTGCAATACCGGATGAAAGTAGGAGGTCAAAATCTATTTTCGGCGGACGTGTGTAACTCCGTACATGGATTTATTTGAGGGTCTCGTCTGAAATTGGAGAGCAAAAACTATTTCCTTAAAATGCCGTAATAAGAGGGAGGCAAATTGTAATATATGGAAACTAAACAAGACATTACATGGGTTTGTTCACAAATAACGTAATTATATTATGTCTAGATTTTACTATTACTTATGTTGTACACTGTGACGGGTACACCTGGTCCAGGGTCGAATCCTTTGGTTACGGCGCCAACTGTGACGTCGCTCCTCCTGGTCGCTCTTCGCTGTTCCAAGTGTGCCGTTCCAACCCCTTGGTTAGATGATCACCCGCCTCGCCTTTCCCAACCCGCTTCCAATACCTGGTTACTAAAGCAACTGTACTGATCTCCGGTCTGTCTACCCACGTTGTGATTAGATCCTAGACAGACGGGACCAGCAGGGATTGGGGCCGTATGCAAGTTGAGTCCGACGGGGGTGGCAAAACACAAGTAAAAGAAAAAAACTCACGAGACAAAAATTACTGATAAAAAAGGGTAACAACCTTTTATATCCAATGTTCGTTACATAAAAATTGTTCTTACTTCCCGACCCGCTTTGTGGACTATGGCACCAAGCTTCTATCATACAACTTAAAGATTTCGAGTTGTCTACTCTTTAGAATTGTCTATGTCGGAGTGTGGTTTAGTTCGACACTGGGGCTAATCTCTATCAGTCGTTCGCAGCTGATTCTTCTCTTCGGCTTGAGTTGTATTTCTTCACTTCGATCTGGTTTGGTCGAATTCTGATCTCGGGCTTGGCTTGATTTCAACTTCTTCTTCTTCCGTCCAGCAACTATTTTCTGTCGACTGAGGTGGAACTGATTTGCTTGTTTGGTCTGCAATTCTTCTTCTTGTCTGGCCTGCAACTCTTCGTCTTATCTTTGACTTGGCTGCATCTTCTCTGCGGCTTTCGAGTAATCTTCTTCTTCTTCTTCTTGGGTGGAAGGATTTCTTGTCTTAGGATTCTCTTGCCGCAAGGGAGGAATGAACCGGACCCGATGCCCGCGTTCCAACTGCTCTGGCCGTCTACCCCGCAACTCAGCCGCAACTCTGCCGCCACTCTTTGCGTCCTTCGAGCAATCTTCTTCTTCGACTTGGGTGCGACTTCTCTGCGGCTTTCGAGAAATCTTCTTCTTCGTCGTCTTAGGCTGGAACTTCTCTTGTCTTCGACTTGGGTGGAGGGATTTCTTGTCTGAGGATTCTTTTGCCCGCAAAGGGGCGAGTGAATCGGGCCTGATGCCCGCGTTCAGGCTCTTTCCCTGCCCGCGGTCCAGCTGCAAATGATTTCTGTCGACTGGGGTCCTGCTTTTATTGGCGCCGCAACAAACCGGGGTGGGTTTGTCGGCGTCAGGGGTTTCTCGATAATTCCAATAGCCGCATTATTTCTGTTTTCCCATTATCGCTATTATTTTCACCCCTACTTCCTCACAGTGCCTCTGGGGGAGGGGAAGACGCATACCCATCTCTCCCGGTCTCTCGTATGTCAGGTGACCGTTTTCGACCAATGGTTCTTGATCGAGCATTCTTCCTCCTCTTTCCGCATATCACGTGACCGCTTTCGGCTAATGAGATTGTGGTTAGGCGCCTCCCGCACATATGTGACGTCTCCAATCGGGCGTGGCTTATACCGTTCTTGTTCTAAAAAAACAAAATCCAATTTGGTCTCTTTCGCACGCACGAAAAACGATAATCTCGACCTTTTCTCACCTGGGTTCTGTCAAAACAGCCGCCGCTAATTAGATATGACTTCAGGGAGGATTGTTTCCGCCTTTTTGGCGTCCTGTGTGAGCCAAAAGCAATTGTCTTTTTCACCCCTTCGTATTTGTTCAGACCCGATAGACAAAAATCTTAATTATCTGAATTGAAAATGTCTTTACTTCATCATCGTGGGAGTTCTGATCCTTAACAGGTCAGAATCTGTATACAATTCCAGCGGTCACCCCCTCATCCCAAAGACACCTTTCCTCCGATTAAAATTTCGTTCCCATTGTTCTAAAAATTCCCTTTCTCCAAATTGATAATGAGTCTTTTTACGCAAAAGTCGGTCATGTGCTCCGACCGACATTTTTTTATCAATGTTTATACACTCTTATCAAGCCTGGTCTCTTCCTTTCTCTAAATGACTTTCCCTTCTAAATAACATTTACCATTGTCTCTCGAAATTCGGCCAAGATGTTGGCCTAAATACCTTTCTGATACCTGTTTTCGCTAATGACCGGCCTTTTGTATTTCTCGACCCCTCTCTTTCCCTGTTCCTTCCTTTTTTTTCTTTTTTCTCTTTCCCTTTTCTTTTAGGATCGTCTAAGTACATTTTAGTGAATTATTTTCAAACTCAATTATTCTTCGTCTAAAAAAACTAACGACTGGTTAATAAACCGAGTAAAAAAAATTAAATCATATTTCTATGAATATTTCTTTTTTTTCTAATAATGCAAGGTGCCATACACACATCTTACTATTAAATGAAAACCAGTGAAATTCAATATTATAAAACGCAGATAGAGCCTCCCATATATGAGTTATATACTATTTAGGAGTAATGTGTGTTAGTTTTCATGCGAACTACGTATCTTCCTAAACTATAATCTCAGAGTAGGTTAAGTATTTTATAACTAAAGTCGTCTTTGGACAAGATACACACGCCCTAGCTTTTCTAGTATGTGATTCTTTGTCGTTGTACCAAGTGGAATTTAATGAGGTGTAGTTAAAATTAGTAAACAGAAACGATTTTGAATTTACAGTTGACTATCCATTAGACCGATTAGTTAGCAATTCTTGAGACGCTAGTGTCTCACTCAATTAGCCACATAATTCTCTCTATTTCGGAGATGACAGTCCGAACAATGCAGATGATGTAAACCACATAACTCATTGAAGCCAGACATAATTAATATATTTTCAAAAGTATTATGTGCGAAACCTGGAATTTGAATTCGTCGCACCAAACCCACTTTCCGAGGCGGGAACAATTACGTCAGGCGCAAATCTATAATAGTGAACTAGACTGTGTGTAAATTTCTTCGATTAAAGAGATTACGAGATTTATGTTCATTCAGCGAGTACAAAGTTTATCAGATGAAAATGACACGAGGAAAGCGTAAGTAATCTTCTAAAACTCTGCGTATAAAGGTACAAATGATAGAAATCTTAATCATCATTAAAAATTTTCAAAAATGATATAATCGATAATGGATCTCATGTAATCAAACAATATTTGCAAGTAACACTCAATTAATATACAAGCAAATGTTTTTATAAGGGATTTTCTCCAAGGATCCTACTATAAAATGTGCAAATGATGTTTCTGAATTTTTTTTGGCTTATAATATTTCACATTATCTACTAATAGTTCATGTTACATGTTATTAAAAGTGTCACTCTTTCTTGTGAGGTAACAGATTTTCAATACGTTCCTTTATGCTAGTTATAAAATTGTCAGTGAATATTTCAGCCCTTTTAATTTGTTTCCAACTTTCATCGGAATTATCAGGGAAATCACATGAGGAAAAAAGCAATAATTTAAAAGTTAAAATTTAAGGAAAATAAGAGTTACTCCCCTTGGATCATGAACGCAACGATAATGGCTAGTATAATATGTATATTTAACCTCGCATAATCTGGCAAACCTGAGTCTGAGCTCAATGAAAATCGTTCCTTTGTGTAACTTTTCTAGGGTCTTTAAATGAGCTATGAATCATTGAAATCTTATCAGTGGAAGCGGAACAGTTGCCCGGACACACACGCGCACAAACACTCATACACTGCACTTTATATGGGAGATTAAATTTTAAGATTGCTTAGTAGTATGCATTTACCAGTAATATCTGTGTAATTCAAAATTCAAAAAGAACGTTTACGTTTGTTTTAGTAGCGGTGCAGCAGCTGATACAACGCTTTAAACATCTTGAAGCTGAATAAAGACTATTGGATCAATTAAATGTGTGGGATTATAAATTCATCATAATACTCAAATCCCTAATTAAGAAAATTTAATTATTATCAACATGAATATATGTCGACTCATCTGAACTACTGGTAAATTATTTTCCCCCTAGAATTGAAGCTATACTGAGTGATATGCGCATAGCACCATCACTGGTCCCTGGCATCATTTCTAAGTTCATTCAGTTATGAGTCATGCGTGATATACGCTTAGACGATCATGTATCTTTCGATATGAGGCAGACTTTTTTTTCTCGCAGTAGGTTGCTAATTCTTTCTGCAGTTGCCATTAAAGGCTATTTCTAAATTAGACTCCCATAATGCAAGTGGAAGGGACCGGATCCCAGCCGTTGTCCAAATATGTTCCCGAAATGGATCCAGTTCTCTCCAAACTCTACATGTATTGACTTGCTGTTCCTGCTTTCCATTTTGTTGGAAAGCAAGAAAGCAGCTTGTTTTCAGTAAGTCAGTTATGTACTAGGCGTGTTACACGCTAAGGCGATCATGTATCTTTCGATACATAATTGAAGAGGCAGATTTTTCCCCGCAATAGGTTGCCATTAATTTCTGCGGTAGACGGTTGACATCCAAGGCTATAGAAACAGGACTGTCCTGTTATTTACCCATAGCTGGGAGAAGAAGGGCGTTCATAACTTTACCAATGTTAATAGCACGTAAGTGACTGTAATGGAATCGATTGGAAGTCGATCTCGTCTCTCCGATTCCTTAGTCCGATCCGCTATCCATTACTCCACCGTGGCTCCATTGCAGTCCCACTTTTAAGAACACTGGAGAACCTTCTGTCTATCAACTTATTAGTCTCCTTCCATTATGTGGCAAGGTACTGTAGAATTTAATCAATGTTGATGTGGTTAAACATCTTACTTCTCCAGACCTTCTCCCCTGATAAATGATTATGGATACCGTTTGCCCGGTTCAACTCTAATGTTTTTTACGCCCATCACTGAATATGTATATCAAGCTCTTGATGATAATGGCGAAGCTCGATCTGTGGCTCTAGATATTTCAAAGGCATTTGACTGTGTTTGGCATGCTGGTCTTCGACGTATTACAGGACAATAGTTTGATTTAATCATTCCTGTCAAATCGTGAAATGAATGTCATTCTGAACAGTCTCAGTTCCAGATCCTTTCACACGAACGCGGGTGAACCTCAACGCTCTATCCTTGTTCCTCTGCTGTTTCTGATTTTCATCAGCGTTCTTCCTGACGTCATCAGTTCCCAAGTAGGCATTTATGCGGATGACTACTATTTACTCCATTTTAAATAGCAAATTCGTCAGAGCTGACAAATTTAACCTGGCCGCTGCTCTTCAAAATGACCTCCAATCATTGATTAACTCGGACAGGAAACAATTTTTAAATTTTAATGCCTTCAAAACTAAACTGCTCTCATTTAACCACCATAGAGAATCTTGCCTGCCCGCCGTCAACATGGCTGATGTTCGACTCCAAGTCAGCATCACATTGCGCTTTCTTGGCTTCATGTTTTCAACTGATTTGAAGGAATCAACTCTATTGAATCAATAGCTGCATCCACTGAAATTACTGTTGGTTCCTTGTGTCATGCCAGAAGTTTTTTTCTCGTCAGAGTCAATGTTGCAGATTTATAAATCTACCATTCGTCTGTGCATTGAATACTGTTGCAATATCTGGTCTGGTGCCCCTGCTGTTCATCTCGAGGTTTTTGACAAAAGGATCTGCAATGTAATCTATCCTGACCTGGCATCTTGACTCACTTTTTCACAGACTTGAAGTGGCTACCCTCTATCTTTTAAAGAAATATTGTCGTCGCAACTACTCCGCTAAGCTCTGTTACCTAGTTCTCCGAACGTAAGAGTGCTACTAGATTGGTATCAAGGTCTCAATGTTATACGTCTGAAATAGTTAGATACAAACGACCTTTCTACTCCAACAGTTTCTTTTCTCCCGCTTCCCGACGGTGCAACTCACTTCCACTCACTTGCTTCCCTGATAACTACAATTTTAAAACATGTTCATGCAACGTCAATCACCATCTTCTGTTGTCCTGAACACCGTTCAACTTTTAACCTTTCCCTAATCACTGATATACCCATTCATTTCTCTCATTTTCACTTTCTGTAACATCCTGTATATTAGTGGCACACCTGATTTGCTAGTGGTGAAATGGTTAAAAAGAACGTCGTTGTAATTGAACATTAGCTTGCTTTTTGTCACTAGACTCATGGCTAAAATCTCTGCTGAAACAAAGGTTGCAAATTTGAAAGGGAAGATAACTGAACAATAGATAGCCATGCAGCCATGCAGCTGAGTTTCTTCCGGAAACAGAGCACCCAAAAAGGTAAACGGCTACTGGAGATGTTTTAAACGAAAAGAAAAAAAGCAATGATGTAGTCTACACCTGAAGGCCAAGATTGATAAATGAAATGTTGTGAGTGTATCGGTTGGCAATTCAGTATAGACAGCCTGACAATTGAAGATGAAATGTAGTCTTAACTTTGACGTTTCAGTTGATACGATACGCAGAGTTTTACAATGAACTTTGAATGGGAGTATAGCAGAAAAAAAACAATATCAACCAACAAAAAATACTTCAATGGAACAAATTATTGGTCAAAATAACCTCTAACGCAGGATGATAGAAAGTATAAAAAAAGTAATTATTTTTATGAATACAGAATGGAAGTTACGTTTTAAGGTCAGAGAATACTTAAGAAGACCAGTGTGATAAAGAACTAATGTAAGACAAGCAACAAACACAGTAAAATTTGGTGGGAAATAAACAATGTTCTGGGGTTGCATCCAAAGAAATGGTAAGAGAAAATTTGTAAAGGTAGATATGAGCATAAACAGCGAAAATTATATTAGTTTACTACGGTCCAATCTTCTACAACACTACAAAGATGAACGGAGTTTAGCCTGTATATCCTCCTTTCCACGGGTCACGTGCATCAAAATGTTTCTTGCAGATGAATATGTTCAACCTTTTGAAAACTGGACGTCACAAATCCCTGATATCAATATACTTGAACAGATGTGTTGTGAACTACTGAAACGAATTTACAGACAAAAAAAAAAGACTGCAAGATATTTCGGTTTACTACTAAAAAAATGTGGAAAAATTTAAAATGAGAAAATGTGGACTTTATATCTATCTATCTATATATCTATATCTATATATATATATATATATATATATATATATATATATATATGCATTTAATGCTTAGTAAGCTACCCATGGACATCATTTCAATGTAATTTTAATTTTCAGTTCACAATACAACGTCAATTTAATTCGATTGAAAATCGGTGGCACTAAGTAATATTCCTGTTTAGTTTATTTAATAATAAAGGTAAACATTTGCAAATGAATCATCCTATATCACCCTTCATATAGCATTTAAAATACTGTACGAATCTATTTTATGTCCCTCAAATATTATAAAATGTACTTTGAAAAGTATATGGGTAATCACCCTTGATTTATGGGTAAAATTGACAAAAGTATTTAAATTAAGAAGGAGGCCGAAATGTTTTGTACAACAATTCTTTCATGGCGATGCATCCAGAGGCATCTGTTTATATTTCTGAGCAATATGAGCCCTGGTAAAAACATACAATGATAACATAAAAAAATATTGCAATATGAGCACTGGTAAAAATGGTTGGTGAAGACATTAGGTTTATAATACCCACAAATTAATACAGAAATGTCCTCAAGGATAAATGGCACAGTGAATAAAGGCGTTGGTTAGATCCAGTGACAGGACCCAAAGAGTGTGAGCTCAATACCCGTTTAAGGCAGTGGAGAAATTCAGAGGGAAATTAAAATGAGATAACTGATAAATGACATCCATTAAAAATGGAACTACAGCAGTCTACCCCTGCGAGCGAAATAAATGGTTCAGTTCGACATTCCGACCACCTGAAGCAGAAATGTTGCAATAAATATGGCAACTAAGATGAGGACAAGAGTCCCAATAATGTAAATAATGAGCATCCAGTAGCTTTATGTAACTTATTTAAAATGTCTTAATTCTTTTTAAGTACAGTTTCCTAAGACCGTTTTTCTATAGCAGTGAATAAAAATGCAAAATCTTGAAACCATAGCCTCTCCCCACCTATGGTTAAAAAGCAGGACATATCACCTTGGGTGCTAAAAGAGTCAGGAGAAGAACAACCCTGTGCTCTCAAAACCTCCAATAACGGTTGAATAGTCTCACTAACCCTCAAATAGCCGAGTGTTGTGAATATGGCTATACCTTTGATGACTTGGTCATTCAGGAAGTGGGTCCTCCAGTAGAAGTGAATATATATATATATATATATATATATATATATATATATATATATATATATATATATATTAACTAGTGTAAGTAAATCATATCGAGAATTTAAAGATTATATATTTTAATAATTACTGCTCCGTTACTAAGGGAATCCAAGCAAATCACTAGTAATTATTTAAAATTTACGATTATGTTAACAGAATATTACCCGAAAGTTTTAGTAATATACTAGCAGTAGAGCCCGGATGTAACAGTAAGAGATAGATCAAGTATCGACCATCATAAAGACTAAAAAATAAAATTGACAAAGATTATTGTTTAAGGTTAACGGACACGTATGTCTTAATTATTTTTTTGTTTTTGTTTTTTTTGTTTTTTTGTTTGTTTTTTACGAATTGTTCAAACCCAAACTGAAACAAAAACTTTCTTTTCAATCGTTATGAGTCTACCGAGTGAATTGAATTTTATTATAAACAATTGTATTGTAAATGGAATTTTTAAAGCATTCTTAATGTAAAAATAAAGAAAGATTTGTGCACGACAATAAGAAACATCTACCTGCTCCCCCAAAAAGTGAAGTTTTGTTGAAATCGGTTGAAAAATGTAGGAAAACCGATCGCATATATAAACGAATACACACACAAACAACCTTGGTTTTATAATAAATATAACTCGATATGAGTTGTCCCCCTTTCATTCTCGCGATGACTCTTAATCGTGTTTTCAAACTGATTGTGTTTTTCCAATTTTTGGCTGTCAGAACCACCGCAATGTATTTTTACGTAGTCCTGTGAAGTTTTGTTGAAATCGGTTGAAAAATGTAGGAAATCCGATCCAATATATAAACCGACACACACACACACACACACACACACACACACACACACACACACAGACAACCAGGGTTTTATAATAAATATGATATCATCGTGAGCCAATACACGGAATATCTAAAAATGTCTAAAGAGCTGAGATCTGCAAAAATAATTTATTGATCGTGCCCAGAACCTCTCAGCATTTCTTGAAATTTGGGTTGTAACGTATAAAGAAAATGACACATTAATTTGTTTACAAACGGTACGTTTAAATGTAAGCCGATGAAGTGTACAATACGCAGAAAGGTTAAATAAACATTATAAATAATTAAAGTGAGTATAACTTCCTACCTGCATCTTCCAAATTCGACAAAATCTTACAGTAGGTGTTGTCGTCAGATTTAAAATATTCTTTTTCTAAATTTAAAACATTCCAGTCCACGTGAAGCAAATGTATATTATGCCCAGATTTCAACAGTAAAGACAACTCTCTTTTTTTCCATTGATTCTTCCTGCGATATTCTGAGGGAATTACATCGATCTGCAGTTTGATTTCATTAACTTTCATTTTCTGCGTCGACTTCTTTTGCTAATCCGACCAAATCGCTAGTCATTGAATTGCCAAGTCAAACGTGACGATACAATTGGACTTAACGTCCAACAAAGACTTTATAATCACGTTGCTCTTAGTTAAGATTAGTGGGACAAATGTGTTGCGATCATGTTATTGCAAATTCCCTGGTCGAATATATAAGCCATTCACTGAGGCTGAAATGCATTCGGACAAGCAGTGATATATGTCTGTCGCTAGCTTGGAGCACTAGTCACAAAATAAATAAATTGGTAAATAAATAAAGAAAGAAGGAAAGAAGGAATGAATAATTATTAAAAATAATGTAAATGTATCTCAGTATTGAAATAGTTATTATTCCAAACGTGAACGGTCCACCTCTTAATGTATTTGGAGAGCTTCCTTCACGCTTGTCGACTTTAATTTCAACGTTAAATACATCGTTTGAAAGGCGTAAATAGATCAAAGGTAGTCAGTCATAATATCCGCTGTCCCTATGCACAAACCTCAAAATCACTCCCTTGCACTTTCACCTTCTCTCTCGCACTCTTATCTTATCTTCTCTCTCTCTCTCTCTCATATATATATATATATATATATATATATATATATATATATATATATATATATATAAATTCACATTTCATATATATATGTATACATATATATAAATTCACGTATATATATATATATACGGATGTATATAAGATTGTTTTTGTATGTGGGTGTGAAACAAAACGTATATTTGTTAGAAAAGTAACAAATGCACATTTAAAAAGGATACATATATCAATAGTTTTACCAACCGGCAAGTAGATTATCTTCATGAAATATTTTCAACATAAAAGAAGAATTTTAGTCGTCTAAGTTTAAATGCTAGAGAACGCTTGCCTGAACAAATTGTATTTTCTTAATTATTTTTTATTGAACATTTTCTCATAGAACTCCAAATATTTGAACGTTTGAAAAACAAATTCACATCCAATAAATAATTTATAATGTATGATATAAAAGAGACTGTGGTCCATAATCTTATTTAGAATATTGGTTATATTAGATTTTTAAATACTGTGAGCAGGACAGGAAGAGTTCTATAAATATTCAATGATGTTTATATTTGCAATTTAGAGAAAGTCATAACATGTTTTTTGCCTCACACAGTCAAATGAAATATATATCTTACTATGGCGACTTTTTGTGTACCTATGTGTCTCTGTTTGTACATCACGTTTAAATGGTAAGAGATATGACCCCAGCTTATTTAAAAAGATTTTTAGATACTGAGTTGAATACTTTAGCATAAATTCGCACAATATATCCATTTTTCATATAGGCTATTAGATGGTGAAAATAGAAGTAATTGTGTAACATAACCTGCCATTTATAACGACATGAATTAAGTCATGATACATTCATTTGTTTCTGAACATATGTAATTTTTACCTTTGGATATCATTTCTACTCATATTAAACAGTTTTAGAACAGAATGAGCAGGAATTATTTCGTGACCCATGCAATATGGGGTTATGGAAATTATCCGCGGTCACAATAAAAAAAATAATTAAAACAAGTCATGTTATTTCTTTCGAAATAAAGAAAGTTCAACATACTTGAAAGTAATATTAACTTTTTTCCTGAATTACAATAAATCTTTGGTGTTTAAGCCTGGGGTAGTGTATAAGGTCAAATTCATCCTCGGCTGACACAGGATATCATTGAAGTGCATAAGTCTTTATTGACATTTCTGTAATAGTGTGGAATGAAAGAATTATAACTCGAAGGATATGATTATAGATGCGGTAAACTGGACAAGAATTAATAACAGCGGACCTAATTACAAAAGTTATTTAAGGTCAGCAGATGGCAGGCTAGAGTTAAAAAGCTTTTATTTCGTAAAAGGAATGAAATTAAAAATCTATAAAGCATCATAGTTCAAGCTTTTGTAAATTTTTGTTCTCAACTGAAAAAAAAAAACAAACTAAACATTGTAAGAATATAATAACCTATTTAAATTGCAAACGAAAAAATGCTCTGTGAGCGATGAGATTTCGCATAAATAATGATATTTTGATGAAGAAATTAACGTAGACATATTGCACTAGATACCTAGCGAGTTTTCCGTATACGAATACATGGATTGTGTCCAGAAATAGCGCCCATAAACGCTATTAAACGAGTTCGTATTTATCCCTTTCTATTGAGAATTGTTATTTACATTGTTGTCTTATTTCCTAATAAAATATTCCCTTCATGTATTTATTTATTTATTTATTTTTTTTTGCAGTTTTACGTTTAAACAGGAACGATATTTTATGGACCATCTTTATAATTAGTCCTTTCATCATGATAAACTTGATAAGATGTAAATCTGGTTCTATTAGATGAATTTCATGATATTTTCTGTATTTTAGTTATGTCAAGGACATTGTTTGCTCTATTTATTTGAATCTATATAATGAATATTAATATTATCAATGATAATAATAAACACAATTTTAAAATATCCAGAATCTAGTGACTTTTCTCTATTTATTTGCACGAAAAAATACATATGGAAATTACTAAGTTTCATTATCTTAGTAATTTGCATATGTATGTTTAGGGTAATGAAAAAATGACAGATTAGTCCATTAAATTCGTACTAAACTTTATGATTAAGAGCTTTAATAATAATAATAATAATAATAATAATAATAATAATAATAATAATAATAATAATAATAATACTGATGTTCTATACTTGCCCCAAATGAATATAAAAATCGACACGATAGAGTGGGGCAATACTTACACTGGACAATGTGCAAACACTTTGGAAAATGTGTAAGCAAACACTGGTATGAACATCGGCCAGCGCCGGTTACAGAAATAGAAGATGTCACCATTCTATGGGATTATACCATCCACACAGACAGAAAAATTGAAGCAAATAGGCCGGACATTATTGTCAAAAACCAGAAAGAAAAACTTGCCTACTAATTGATATGGCTTGTCCAGCGGATTGTAACATAGCAACCAAGGAATTTGAAAAACTATCAAAATACAAAGACCTGGAAATTGAAATAGAAAAAATGTGAAATTGAAAACAAGAATAATACCAGTGGTAATAGGTGCACTTGGAATTATAAAAAATGGAACAAAACAACACATTGAAAGAATCCTGAAACCCCAGCTTAAGAGACATACAGAAAATTGTCTTATTAAGTACAGCACACACACTAAAGGAGAACTTTGTCTATGTAACGCTAGCAACTTCATCGGAGATAAAAAAAAAAAAAAAAAATTAACATGAAATGTGGCCATAACAACACACCACGACCTGCCTTAGGTCTTTCCGCAGACTTGGTAGGTAGTGTGTCCATAGCAGAAATCGAATGATGATGATAATAATAATAATAATAATAATAAAACCCATACGCATCAGTGGCTACGTAGTGCACGGTTGAAAGCTGAAACTAAAAGTTTTAACCTTGCTTCACAGGACCAATGTTTGTTAACTAGAAATTATCGAGCACATATACTAAAATATTGTGTTAGGACAAAATACAGATTCTGTGATAAATATCTAGAAACTATTGATCATCTTACATCAGATTGCACGATATTGGCACACACTGACTATAAAACCCGGCATGACAGAGTGGGCCAATATCTACACTGGAAAATTTGCAACTTCCACGGAAAGGAAATTGAAAGAAAATTGGTAGGAACACTACCAAGACACGGTTACGAAGATAGCACCTGTTACAATTCTATAGGTCTAGACAATACACACAGACAGAACTATCAAAGCTAACCGCCCAGGCATTAAAAATGACCACAAACAAAAAAGCTATCAAAATACAAGGACCTTGGAATCGAAATCACCAAAATGTGGCATATGGGAACATCGGCGATATTTGTTGTAGTTGGATCGCTAGGATTGTTTGGAAAAGATTCCAATAGACTAATTGAAGGGATTCCTGGAAGCCCATACATCAAATAAATACAAAAAAATGTTCTCATATGTACAGCCCACACTTTACGAAGAGCTTTAACTATATAAATTATGTTTTTTTTTTGTTTTTTTTTGTCAATGGATTGTGGCATGATGCCGTTTCTAACTTCAGGTCCCTGGGCGGGAGCCAGAAAAAATATGTATACGCCAGAAATCAAAGGAAATAAAAACAATAATAATAATCACCAAGCATCATATACACCATTTTCTCGGTGAATGAGGATGAAACAAATTAAATCCCGTAAAGTATCGTGAATTTGCTTGTAAGATTTGCTAAGTATTAAACATTTGAGCATAAGGAATAAGGTCTCTGTGATGTGAATCTCTGTCTCTGAGCGCAAATAATAGGATGGCACTGTGCAGGTTGGTCAGATGGTTGTTTTCTAACTTTGACAGATGAAGCAGCCACAGTAACAGAAGAGTCATATTTAAATATTTGGTGACAGTGTAGAGGAACTGGGTTACTAGACCAGAAGATATGTAAGTTTAATTAGGGTCTTTATCAAAACATTATGCTACATCCTGCGTTTTTGGCTGGGCTTCAAAATGCCCCCAAATAGCTAGGAAATAGGAATAGGGCATTCAGCTTCGTATATTTGTACCTCGGCGTCAGAAATATTACTAACAAATATATATATATATATATATATATATATATATATATATATATATATATATATATATATATAAAATATATATTACATTAATTATAAGTCGTGTGCCATTGCACATTGCTTTGCTGGATCAAGGTCACTTAGCAGTATCAATGGTGCTCCAATTTTGAGGTGAAAATTTTGAGGTTGGATGTCTGTTGATGTTAAGCTATTCAAACGTTTAACTGGATAATGCAGAGATTCATTCAGCGTTTAGTACACAAACGTTATGTTCAAATCAAGAGTACAGGCGAGGCATTTCTTAATGTACTTAACAACGCTGAGTGAAATTATTACACTGGAGGTAAAAGGGAAGATATAACTAGAAGAAAAATGACAAGTTGTGGAGAGTTAGGATTGCCCACGTCTTGCTGCATAATAGAAGCCTATGCGATACGATATTTCAAAATCTGACGGGATATATATGGTATTCTCTCTGTATCATTGTGTCTTACAAGGTTATAACCGTTTGATGAGTGTGCTACCTATATACAGAGCGATTGAAAAGTAACTCCCCATTTTATATATGATGAACATCGTCCTGCGTAAGACGTTAAACTAAATCCGCGTCCTGGGTAAGATGTTAAACTACGTCCAGTAGCAAAGCCTCTGTTCAGGGGGATTTGAGGAGCGTGGAACCACCTTTTAATTGCTGGTTTTGCCAAGTCTACCCTGACACGGGGTGGTAGTACCTGTTAGGGTCTCACCTATGAGTAAATAGTTAACTATTACCAACAATGCTATTTGAGGGGGGTTATTGCCAGCGATGCAATTTTGAAGGGAATATATTACCAGAAACAAGTTTTTGAGAAAACGAGATATTACCAGCAATAAAATTTGTTGTCGGCATTAAATAACCCATTGAGGTTGATATGCAGTAAACCAAACCAAAACAAACCAAATTAAACCAAAGAATGCATACTCTACTCATACGAATGTATCCTAAAAATGTTGTCGTCATTGAATAACCCATTGAGGTTGATATACCGTAAACAAACCAAACCAAACCAAACCAAACCAAATCAAACTAAACCAATGAATACATACTCTATTCATACGAATCTATCCTAAAAATGTTGTCAGGCATTGAGGTTGATATGCCGTAAAACAAAATAAATCAAATAAACCAAGCCATATGTCTTGTAAATATTATAGTTAGACGGGAGAGTCCATCATACATAAAATAATTCGTTACTTTTCAATCACCATGCATATTGTGTGTGTAATGAATATGTATGCACGTATTAGTTGTTATATATGTTCGTTTGAGTTTGTCTATATTTCTGAGATGAGGTATTATGTACAGTATTTACATTAGTCGGACTATTGTCCTCATCTTTGTCGCCATATTTGTCACAACGTTTCGGCCGTTGTACGCTCCGGCCTTCTTCAGGTGGTTGGAATTTCGAACTGAACCCTTTATTTCGATCGCTAGGCCACAAAAATCTCCTGAGCCGACCAAGCATAGAAATAAATACAATATGGGAACCAGTAATAAGGAGTGCCAGAGAAAAGCAATGATAACAAAGTTGCAATATGAACTCTGGTAAAGACATGCAATGATAACAGCAAAAAATTGCAATATGAGCACTGGTAAAAATGATGCTGAAAACATTAGGTTTATAATACTCAGAAGTTCAAGGACACATGGCACAGTGGATAAAGGCGTTGGTTAGATCCAGTGACAGACCCAAAGAAGGTGAGTTCAATTCCTGGTTAAGGCAGTGGAGAACTTTCAGAGGAGATAACTGATAACTGACATCCATCAAACATGGCACGTGGAATTAGAACAGTC
>CAHIKZ030005276.1:1660000-1795000 GCA_903632075.3 Acanthosepion pharaonis | reverse complement strand
GGGTGATCATACGCTCTCCTCGAGAATAAGCTGGCTCGTGAACCATTGCCATATTCAAAATGTTCATGTCTGTCGTCTAGATGGGTGAAGAAGTTAGAGTAAAAAATAAAATCATCTGTGTATAATTCTGAGATGAGGTATTATGTACATTATTTACATTATTAGGACTATTGTCATCATCTTTGTCGCCATATTTATTACAACGTTACGCTACGGCATTCTTCAGATGGTTGGAATATCGAACTGAACCCTTTATTTCGTTCACTGGGGTAGACTGTTCTAGTTCCACGTGCCATGTTTAATGGATGTCAGTTATCAGTTATCTCCTGTTCATTTTCCCTCTGAAAGTTCTCCACTGCATTAACCGGATACTGAATTAACCAACGCCTTTATCCACTGTGCCATACGTCCTTGAGGACGTCTGTGTATGAATTTCTGGGTATTATGAACCTAATGTCTTCAGAAACCATTTCTTCCAGTGTTCATATTGCAATTTTTGCTGTTATCATTGCATGTTTTTCCAGAGCTCATATTGCAACTTTTTTGTTATTATCGTTTTTTCTCTGGCACTCCTTATTACTGGTTCCCATATTGTATTTATTTCTATGCTTTGTCGGCTCAGGAGATTTTTGTGGCCTAGCATATGCGCTGATTCCTTAAGTTTTCGAATTTTCCAATGGTGTTCCTTGTCTATGCTCTCAACTTGATCCCACAGTGGGCGGTGATCTCCCTTCTCCCTCCATATGTGGTCAGCCACGCCTGATTTTTCTACTTCCCCTCGTGTTACAGCTTTCTGGTGTTCTCGAAGCCTTACCTTGAGGGGGCGGCCTGTCTCTCCTTTATATTCTTTTCCGCAGCTGCATGGGATAGCGTACACACAGTCTTTAGTCATGTTCTCCTCTATGGGGGTTCTTACTCGGGAGAGATATCTGCAAAGTGTCGTCAAGCTTTTGAAGGTCGTCCTGATTTTATATGGGCCACAGATACTTTGTATTTTCTCTGATAACCCCTTCACATAAGGCAGGCAGACTGTTTTCTGAGTGTTGTTGTCCTCCTCCTCTTGTAACCGCCTATCCCAGATTTGGGGGCTGATGCCATGTACCCAGGTTAGTTGTTACGTTGTAGGCTACGACTTATACTAACCATTTTTTATATAATGTCACTGTGTCGCCAATTATGACGTTTGCTCGGTGTTGTAAGCAACGGACGATCCCTTTCTTTATGCTGTATGGATGGTGGGAGTTTAAATTGAGGTACTGTACGATGAATGTCGGTTTACGATATACGGATGTCTTAAACCCATGCTCTGTTCGAGATATTAGAACATCCAGGAATGAGATTGTGTTGTTACTCTTTTTCTCCATTGTGAACTGTATTGAAGGTCTTATTGAGTTCACATGCTCCAGTAGAATCTGAACATCTTCCTGGTGTGGCCAGCGTATGAAGGTGTCATCTACGTACCTTAACCATATAGTTGACTTTAGATATATACATTCTAATGACATTTCTTCAAAGTATTTCACGTATATATTCGTCATTGCTGGTGATAATGGCGAGCTCATTGCTAAGCCCTCATCCTGTCGATATATGTACGATCCCATTCCGAAGTGTGTTGTTTGTGTACAGTAAGTCAATATCTCCATGAGATTATCTATTGGAATACTGGTGAGTTCTTCTAGGGATGAGTCAGAGGCCAACCTGTCTCTGACTACTGAGAGTGCCTCCTCCGTGGGTACCTTTGTGAACAAACTCACCACGTCTAATCTCACCATCTGATTGGATAGGATGGGAGCATGTTTGATTATTTCCACGAAGTGGGCAGAGTTTCGGACATATGAAGGAGACTTTCCGATCAATGGGTCAAATATATCTATAAGGAAGCGACTCAGATGGAGGCACACAGAGCCTTGGCAACTAACAATCGGCCTGACCGGAATACCGTCTTTGTGAATTTTAGGGAGACCGTATATGAGAGGTAGTTTGGTGTAACGCTGTGATAACTGCCTATACGTCTTAGGTGCGAAGTGATCCTTGTTCTTAATTAGTATTTGTGACAGTTTCCGTTCCGTTTTCAAAGTAGGATACTTTTTTGCTTTGCTGTAGCTACCCTTGCTAATGAGGTCTTCAAGCTTTCTTGTATATTCTGATTTGTCCACCACTACTGCCGCATTACCTTTGTCAGCCGGTAGTATGATGATGTTTTCGTACCACTGTAGGGATCCAATCGCTAGCCTCTCTAGTTTTGTTATGTTAGATCTGGGCGGCTTGACTCTCTCCAAGGTCTGTCTAACTTTCCATCTCAGTACATCCGCCTGAGTCTGAGGGATATTCAAGGCCATCTCATCGACTCTGGTAATGATGTCCAAGTATGGCACCAACCTGATGGTTGTGGCGAAGTTGCGACTCTTATTTAATACTGACTCCTCAGAGGCACTCAGCTGATATTGGCTGATGTTGACTACTGCTTTCACTGGTGGGTGATGGACCTTGTGCGTCACCTTCTGATCTTTCAATTTATTTAATTTTTGTACTTGGCGAGCCTTGACTACATCAAATTCATGTCTGAAGGATTTATCCAGGTCCTTCTCTGGTCTTCTTCATTAGTAATTCTGTTGAAGAAACCATCGACCTTCTGGGAGATATGAGCTTGTAGATCCTGTTTTATCCAACGATTGTACTGGATTCCCGTTCCTCAATTACATTCTTTATCTAAACTTCACACAAAAAAGATGATAAATTCGAACATTTACCTCTTGAAGATACAAAGATCTATTCAGTCGTTTGTCAAATCACTCAGGTTAAATTAATGTCCACATAAAAAAAAATCATAGAAAACATAGTCATGTTTTTAATGAAATAACAATTGCAAAACATTGCTTTCTTTAAATTTCTTTTTGTGCCTGTGACATTTCTTTTTAAGTGACACTGTTATAACTGGGATACGTTATCCTGAGATTGTTTTCACTAATAACTTATGGAAAAGGTTCAAACTAATTCAGAATTTAAGGTAGAACAAACATTATTGATTCTGGTTTACACTAGCCGTGAAATAAGTTTTCAGTTAGCGCTAGTTTGAAAACGAACGCAAACCACATGAATCTGAAAACCCTGAGACACAATTAGATATTTCCATTGTATAAAAGCCTCTGTATTAACTAAAAATAGTTCGTTTTCAGAGATTCGATGTAAAAAGCCTACGGGATAACATTAAAGCCGTGCATAAAGATGTTAGAGCAATAAGACCTTTTACCCGTTGGCTATTCGCAGATATACAGTGAAATATATAACATTTGAAACATCGGAAGCATGGTAAAGTCGATCTTTTTCTCTTTTCTGCTTTGTTAAAAAGGTTTTTATACCGTATGTATTCAGCTTTATGCTTTGCTATACCTTGTGCGCTAAAATTAAACCCCTAAATAAATAAAAAAAGAACGTTTTAGGCGCTACGCTCACGCATAATGCAAAGATTGGTTAGTAAGATCTGTAATCAAAAGTAAAATACTAAAAAAAAATAAGAGTGTCTATAAAAGAGTAAATTGAAGGAAGCAGGTTAAATACCACCGTGAGAGAATATAAGAAGGGTAAAATCAGATTCAGTCATAGAAACAAGAGACTGAAATTATGGGTTATCGGCGGGAATGTCTAATTTTGAATGCTATAAGACCAATATAGTCTCTGTGTTTGTGGACAATATAGAAAGGATGAAATTCTCGACAACAAGGCAAAAACCTGTCAATAAATTGTCCAATATGCTTTCGAGAAACGAACATATTTTATCGGGA
Organism: Acanthosepion pharaonis; assembly: GCA_903632075.3. Lineage (NCBI taxonomy): Eukaryota > Metazoa > Mollusca > Cephalopoda > Sepiida > Sepiidae > Acanthosepion > Acanthosepion pharaonis. The sequence continues at coordinate 1,791,218 of CAHIKZ030005276.1, read as the reverse complement.
AATATTTTCTTTTTATGTGCCGTGTCCTTTCAGCACGTAAGCGATCATGGCTCTCCACTTCTCCCTATCCCTTGTAGCTCTTAGTAAGTTTCGTTCCTCTGCCAAGACCACGTTCTGCCATCCACTTGCTTAAGCCAGCCAGGACGCAAATGTTACATGAGCAAAAACTGCATATTCGAAATAATTATCACAAACGCATTAAAAATGAAATGGTCAAGACGGAAGTTAATATCAGATATCTCCGGCGTTAATATTTTTTATTCTATATATAAAGGAAACTCCTTATTAACTCAAAGAAAAATATATAATTATACATAACTGAATAGATATGTTGATTCATTCAGAAATATGTAAGTAAAATCTGATTGAACAAATCATTGTGCTGTTTCAAATATCAGTGACTTAAGGTCTATACGTGATACACGCTGACCGATCATGCCTCTTTGCATTTATGACAGACGACGCAGAATATTTTCCCATAGGAGATTGTCTTTTCTTTCTAAGGAAGACTGGCTGCCAAATAAAGTTATAGAACCAAGTCTGTCTTGCTGTTCAACCCATATCTGAGTGGAGATATGATGGATTTTCAATGTTATGTGCGCGTTAGTCAAAGTAACGAAACTGAATGGCATCTGAACACGGTTAGATTTTTGTAACGTTCTTCGTTTAACGAACTACACATGTTACAGGAGTGGATCTCTTAATTTTTCCATAAGCATTATTCATGATATACATTTGTTATTGCAGACCCCAAATAGAGATTTTTATTTCAAATTTTACATTTCAACGAGAAGAAACTTTCCTAAAGTGTATTTTGAAGAAATCCGTTGGAATCCAATGGTTTTCTTATAGAAATCTGTCTCAGCACATAAAAACTTACAGTCACATGACTCAACTTCCTCAAGATTCAGTTTAGCATTTTCATGTGTTATCGTGAACCTTCCTTTTTCGTACTGGCTGAGGAAACATGGGAAAAGTTTGAAATAAATTGTCCGTGTACCTGCGATTTATCCAGATACAACTCCTATTATTTACCCCATAGCTGGGGGAGAGGAGATGAATTCATAGACTTTTACAAGGATATTGTGGATATAACGAAATCAAATGGAATTCGAATTTGTCTCTCCAATTTCTAATTTCGTGCTGCTTTCCATTACATGCCTTGCACATCTCCGTATATATTTAAACGCTCTCATATTTCAAGCAGCAAATTGCCAGCCCAGTTCTATTAATAATATGTACGCCCAGTTTAATAAACAAAACATAAATCTCGTTTATAATCTCATGAGACATTCATATATTAAGCCAATGCTTTTTAAAGAAGATGTGTTTCGAAGAAACATATATTTAATTAACAGAACATATATGTTATTTTGTGTATGAAATTTAATGTAATTCACTCGTTGCAAAAAAAGCCAATCTGAACAGGGTCGTCTATCTACGTCAATCGTCCCAAGCCCGTTCCCATAATGTTAAATGAAAATAAATAAATTTCTCATCAGAAATATTTTTAATCATTTCACCTCAAACAAGGCAATAAAGCCACTAAGAATGTGAGTGCAGATGAGAAAGATATCATTAAGGAGATAGCACACTAAAAGAAGAGGAAATAAGAAGATAGAAGTTAACGATTGATATTGCATATAAATGTTTGAACATCAAATTTGAATTGAAAACGTAAAGCTGGAAGAGGGTTCCACAATTGAGAAGTGCGAGAGAATAAACTCTTACCATATGACATATGATTACTTGTAAGCATTTTAACTGTAAAATAAATGCCAACTTGTCGCAAATCTAATACTGCACTTAAATTCATAAAGTTGATCAACCATACAGGAAATTTCACCAGATAGATTACCATGAACATCTTTAGAGACACATAAACAAACAAAGAAAAAAATACGGAAGCTACGTTATGGCGGTGGTAAAGTACCTAAAGCCGAGATGACTGGTCAGGATTAATAACCTTTCAGATTGTTTTATTTTTTCCTAGAATCTTTAAATAGATAGTAGAACATTCAAACCAAATGTAACAGCAACATTTCTGGCGAATGGCAACGTTATAGATGTGTTAAATACATTCTCTCGAGTAAAGTTGTCTATCATGCCAGAGTGTACCAACATTCCATACAGCAGACCTAACAAGGGATTCAATATAATCTTTCCCCTTCACATATCTTTTTTATTGGTAAGCATGAATTACAGCCGACATAAACACTATCTAATATCGTTGTCTTGTTAATCATAATTCTCCCAGTGGTATGGACCGAACTTAGATTGAGAAAAGAATGTGTAGGGAAACCGGAGAATCCATGCAGTCCTAATTTACCTATTTTATCTCCACAAATGTTATTAGTTCATTCTTGCAGAGATACCATGTAACCCATCTTCTAATTTATCTTCTGTTGATTATTAACGGATATATTTTTCAACCGAAGACGCACTGGAATAGGGAAAAGAGCCTTGCAAACGGTAAGTATTAACTAACAGGAAGATATTGGTAGTAACAAAGAAATGATTTACCTGTTATGTAATATTGATCCTCCTATATGGCAAATGGACAATCTACTCACAGATAAAGTTAATTGAGACAAACAGATGTAGTTTCACAGAAGGAAACCGAGAATACTATGGATTGAACACGTGAGCAACGACGATGTTTTCAGGAAAATTGAAAATAAAGGACGCATATCAGAAAGAGACTGTTTAAAATTCCAGTGTACATAATGAGTAACGTGTGCTTGGAGAATACGGAATACACGTGGCATAATAAATACAAGATGAAAGTGGAAAGCGAATAACCAACCAAACGAACTTGTGTAAATATTTGACAGAAGTGGGGTTAGGAGATATGATTAAAAGTCAAGGGTTATTTAGAACTACAAGGGACAAGAAAATGTAGAGAGACATCATCGCTCACGACCTGAAGACACATAGAAGAAGAAGAAATACCTTAAAGGATCCTTTGCATTGCAAACCCATGGAAAATCTCTATCAATTTTTTATGAAGCTATTTCTTTTAATTTTCCACTCTGTAATAAATATGCAAAAGTATTCGATCAGAAATGATTAAATTAGAAAGTCAACTGTAAGTTTTCTTTGCGAATATAAATAATTGGACGTTATAATCGATAAAGATGTTCTCAGTGTCGGAAGCAAGGAAATTTACAATAGACTCTTTGTTCTAATATTAATTTATAGTTTTCAATCTTGTCATTTACTGTGAAACCCACGACATATTTAGTGAAACATGTCAAACGCTAGCGTTTGAGAATAAAAATTACCATATATCCAGTAGGTTATTTATGCTGTCTTTTACCTAGCCAAAATTCCTCAGCGGGAATATAAGTGCGATTTCAATTTAACGATGGCCCAATATTCTCAAAATAGCGATAGGGTGCTCAGGCAACTATAACATTTTTAACTTGTCGATTAAGCTTTTTCAATTGGTTAATGGAAAATAGAAATTCCCAGTAGTATTTTCACTGCATTAACAATCATGTGGCGATATGTATTACTTCAACTTGTAAAGGCCATGTGACAAACGAACCAATGACTGTGGTTTACTGCTAAGAGGCTATGAAAATAAAGGGAGATAAACCAGGTCGCATGTTTAGCAAGATGAAAATGAAAAACATTAAGTATATTTTAACAAAGAAAATCTTTATATAGGAATATTAAACCGGATTAGAGTGTCAAAAATTACTTCAAAACATTTTTAGAAGAACGTGTAACTGATATTCCTTATTAAATGTTATTTTTGTAGTCTGAGTCTTATAAAAGAAAAGTATATGTATTCTCTGAATGAATGCTATGTTGAAATAATGTCATACTTGTAGCGTAAGTTTCTTTTGTTTCAAAGGAAGTGATTATTAAACATGATGAGAAACCTCAAAGAAAGTAATTTTTGTGTCCTATCTCGAGGTGGGAAATGAAAAAAAAAACAACAAAAAATACTTATATATGCAGCATATTTTTCATTTTGCTTCGCATGGCCCCCAAAAAACTTATATTGGTGCTGCTCTATATAGTCGCAAGGGATTAACAGACCATTTTATGGTTGACAAAACCTAGTCTTTTGATTTCTAGATTTCTAGTTAAAACTTACTTTTATATCTATAATTTGTATGGAATGAACCTTTTCTAGAGGCAATGGACAATCTGTTTTTAGACTTAACAAAAAATCCTATTACCCACATACCCCTGCTATTTTCTAAATTTACAAGAGCCAAACCAGACTGAAAATAACATATTACAACAGGAGCTGTCGAGTTTTCATTTTGCCCTCTTCGTAGAGTAAAAAAGCGTATGCGCGCCCTTGTGGTTACCCATATTCTCCACCGTAGAGACGAAACATCGCAAGCATTTTCTGCTCTGTCACTATTTCGATGGAAAGCGATCAAACGAGCTGCATTCATTTGTTCCACCTGTTCAAAATTTCTTCTCTATTTTATCGAAAACCCCAGAAATCCTTCTGATTCCATTAGCGTCATTTACGTTACACTAGAACAAATTCTGTTCGAACCCCGGCATTGTGGAACCTACTACCGAGATGATGCTTCCCAGATAACTACAATCTTAACCTGTTCATGTCTACTGTTATAGTCGTTTTCTTCCCCACATATCCCCACAAAGTTTGCCTCTTGCAATGGATGTCCCTACCTCGAGTGGCAATTAGACATTGCACAGCGCGAATATCATTGTACAAATCGTTTAATATTTTTCAATAATTCCTCCGAGGAAATACGCACACGTGGAAGATATTTACATGGAGATAATATAGTTGTGTGAAACAAATAAAATTTCAATTCCCTAGTTGTTAGACATTTGCCTACGGCGATACGTTCATGGAAATATAAGGATACAGATCACAATTATCTCCCTTTTGGTAGAAAGAATTCACGAGGGTCACATGGCGGTCAGTGAGTGACGTCATATTGAAATGAGTAGACAGAAATGTCGTAAAGCATGTCTCTCAGCGGTGATTAAGAGAAGAGAAGAAACCACATGGACTCAACATGGAACACAGACGGTTCCACCGTCCTAAACGTTATTTATTAGGGAAATATTATAATTATCACCTATCTATCGCATAAAAAAGCCTAGATTAGTAGCAGGATTCAGTAGCAAGCTGCATGGCTTCATATTCTGCTACTTCCAGAAATGAATTAAAACGGAAATCCCAATTATGATATATTAAAACAGAAAAAGATAAAAAATTATATACCTTATATTTACAGAGCAGTTCAACAGTTGGCACAGATTTGATTAAGTTTTACGGAAAATGATATTCACTGAAATAAACTTTTATCGTTCTTTCTAGTATTGATGAAGGCCTGTTTTCTATTATTCAGTCTTCGAATGTAATCGTATAACATTTTTAGTTGTTGATTTTGTTGAAAGTCCTCAAGTGATGTTGCTTCTGTTATCTGCTGCAGGCATTTATTTGTAATTCTTTAATAGCAGTCCACAAGTTTCGGTGAAGTATGGTCCACGCCGCGACCTACACGCTTCATTGGCCTAAATCCGTTTTTATCCACTGATCTGAGGAAACATTAGTATAGATTTTTCTGGACGAGTGTGCTGCCATGCATGATATCTATATAAAAGTGTCGATTTAACGAGACTCTTTCTGAACATGACTCTATGGTTATTGATCGCAAAAAATGACAAGTTTTTTAGGAACATGATCATCGATATCCGTAAAAAGATATGCCTTACAAAATATGAATAAATGTTCATGTTCGTGGTTTAATGCTTAGCAGAAGTATGTTGGAAATCATTCTCGGTAAATGTAATGTGTCTTAATTTTTTTATAATAACTGTCACGTTGTTATTTTTTTTTTTTTTGTGGCGATGAGATTCAAGCATCAGTAAAAGGGATATGTCAGTGTTTACTCTTTCTTTTTCATGGTTCTGTAAACATTCTAGGGATTTTACTTCGTGTCTTGCGTCAGACGAAGATACGATACATGTTAAACAAAGAAAACTGACTACATGTTTCATTAGTTAATAAACATTTTTCTAAGTAAGTGAAAAATTTTTGTCTACGGGTAAGTCCTTTTAAAATATGTGTACGGACTTTTGTAATCGGTAGAAAATTAAATGTAAAAACTTATGCAACAGTATGATATCATATTTCAATCATAAAAAAATATTTATATATATATTAAATCATAGATAAATTTAATCCTACCTTGGGATAATTTCATGTGTATGAATTGATCAATTGAGTCAAGTATGTTCATGTAACTGTTTCATCTTGCTAGATATTATTCTTTGGTTTGTTTTTCACTGGTCCACTGTGATTAAAATTTCATTAATAACAAAAGATATTGACCAAATTCTCATCTTCAGGTCTCCTTGAAATAGTTTATGTTGCCAAACAATAAGTGAAAATAAGTAATACAATGGAGAAGCTATTAGAAGCGTGGTAATAGATTAGATCTGACAATATGACATGATTTGAGAAAAGAAGGATATTTACGTGAAATTCAGATTATTTTTCCTAACTGATAGCTTTTGGCATTTTTAACCTGCATTCGGCATATTTTTTCACATTATATGTCATTTCATGTATTTCTTTTTCCGCTTAGAAATAGTACCAAAGATGGACACTGAAAACCATGCCTGTGAGAATAAACCATATAATTAAATAAAGAAAATACAGTCTTGACATTTTTTGTAGACATTAAAGTGGTAGGTTTCTGCGGTATTACCAGAAGTATAGACCCCAGAATAACTCAATATAAAACCGCCACTTCCTTTAAACAAATGCCAGTTGATATCATACGGAGCAGAATCAAAAACAAAAATATGACACATTATCAATATTTGTAGGTGAGTAAGTGCTAAAAATATTTCTTTATTTTCTAAGTTATTGTGTACATCATCCCTAACGTAACGAATTCTATAGGGAATTGCGGTCCGAAGCAAGCAATTATCAGATATTAAGGTCAGCTTATTTTATATATATATATATATATATATATATATATATATATATATATATATATATATATATATATATATATATATTTCGGGGACAAATTAATCGGAAGATTATTTATATTGTAATTCTCCAGACAAAAATAAAACAGAATGCTTTAGTATAGTTGCCAAAAATACGTATTTTCAGTGAAATAAGATTAGGTCTGAACTTTCCTCCTTTAATGAATGGAGAGGTATTATATAGGCGCTGAATCTATGGTCCTCAAAATCTAACTATTTTTGGCATACGTTATTCAAACAAAGCAATAATATAGTATTATGTCCGAAAATAATATTCGGCTTAAGCGTACCAAATGAGTCATTTTGTTATGGAAACCAGTAACAGTGTCATTTTTTCCAAATGAAAGCCTTGATGAGATTTATATATTTTATGTTTTAATAAGTAAAGAGATTGCTTTAGTGGCTGCGTTCATTCTTGAAAGAGGATATTCAGAAGTTACTGGCAAGCTAGAGAATGTAAGAATATTTTTAAGCAGTTTAAGAAACGTATTTATATACTCTCTGCATACGAGTATAAAGGAACAATCGACGAATCTTTATATATCAGAAAATGCGGCAAAATTAAAAAAAACGTTAGGAAATGTTAAATGCATCATTAAATGGTATGTTTGTATCACGAGTGATCACATAAGATTAATTAAAACATATATTTTATGCAATGTCAAATTTAGAAATATAAATATGGATCAATATTGTGAATTTCTTTCTTCGTTCAACGATAATGTTATTAAACTTATCAGACGTTACGAAAGAATTTTACATAAAATAAATAAACAACGCTTGTCTATATTATTTAATGAAACGTGCATGAATGAAAAGATGCTGCCTAAATACACACAATATATATATATATATATATATATATATATATATATATATATATATATATATATACACACGCACACGCACACACACACACACACACACACACACACACACACATATATATATATATATATATATATATATATATATATATATTAAAATAATCCAAAACCTATACTAGCGGCAGATCACCTGCAAACGGATAAAAATTTAATTCAGTAAATATAAAAAATACAAAATATATAAATCAGGAATGTACCATCTTACTAGATTTATTCAAATTCTGCAGTGAGACAATTTTAAGACAATCAGGGCCCTACCATGTTTCATTATTGACAGTCACAATTTTTATAGCAAAACATATTCAGATGACACATCTTTGAGAGCAGAAACAGAAAGGAAAATACGAACCGCTACAGAAGGTAGTGAAGTAAATCGACAATAGAAGTATTAAACATTAAATGCAATAAGACAGAATTCATGTTTGTCTGCAAATAGAAAGTACAATGTATCGAGGTTTAGAGAAAAAAAAAAGACATTGATGTTTAACATTAGAAAGGCCTCGCAATTACGAAAGATGACTTGAGGAAGCAGTTTAGGGCAGATAACAAAAAAAGATAGTTTTTATGAGCTACAAATGACAGGAAATTGTGGACAGTCATGATCACCAACGTCCTAAAGGGAGATGGCACATAGAAGAAAAAATTAATATCAATGCAACTAGGATAACTACTAAATCATGAAACTTGGATAATACAATTATTATTATTGTATTTTCATACACTTTTAAATTATAAAGTAGTAACAAAACCATCAGTACTTGCAATGTACCTTGATATCTATCCCTCTAAATTACAGTTCAGAAAGAGTTAAGCAACATTGATACTAGTTAGTACCTAGATGGGTGACTGCTTGGGAATACCAGGTGTTGTAAGCTTTCCACGGATTAATAATTTTCGATTTGTGATTGTTTCTTAGATATGGAGGTTATGGTTGGTTTCCGATTTTTAGCTTTATATTCGCTATCATTTCTCTTTTTACAGGCTACTGACATTTTTTCTTGAAATTACATCCAATCTTCGCACTTTTCATAATTTCAAAATCATATTTTCACCTTATGTGTTTTTCTTCAGTGATGACACAGTGCTGATAGCAGACACAGAAAAATAAGAACAAAAATTCTCAGTCTAGTGAAGGAAAGTGAAAAGAGAAGGAGGAAACATCTATTGCAACAGAAAAGAATGAACAGCCGAACATGTAAATTGCAACATGAAAAGCATCTACTGCTACATGAAGTCATTTGTTCATTCAGCTACATGAAAAGTATATATTGCAACATGAAATCATCTATTCATTCAGCAACATGAAAAGCATCTTTTGCAACATGAAATCATCATTCAGTAACATGAAAACCATCTATTGCAACATGAAAGCGAACAGCCAACATAAAATTACAATTAGAAAATAGCAAAATCTAGCAATTACAATACATTGTATGTCGGAGAAATGTTTTAAGAGAGCTTCGAAAGTGTGACAGCGAAATCCGAAGGCGCATTGAGATAGTGAAAGATGACCTTCAAAAGCTCTGCAAAGCATTAAGAAATAGGGAAATTTGATTAGAAACAAAGAATAGAGTATTCTTTCGATTTCTTTATATTACTTCTCTTATATGACAGCTAATGCGGGACAATTTCTTCACAGATTAAAATGAGATTTGAAGCAATATAAATGTGGTTTTACAGAATTATGCTGTGAATACCATAAACTTAAGATGTAACTAACTACGTAGTTTTTGAGAAAATTGAAAAAAAATGATACATATATTTAACATCAGTTGAATTGCATAGGAGACATAATGAAGACAGAAGCTTGGAATAGTTGACATACACACACAAAACTTTGGATACAAGATGGACAGAGTAAAACAGTTCATAAATTTGTTAACGAGTTTTTTTAAGAAATATTTAATCCCAAGCATGCCAAGGAGATACTGAGGGTCAGAAAATATGAGAAAAAATACTACTAAAGAGAGAGAGAACAATAAAAGAAGAAGAATTAAATATACGGAACATAACAATTTCGATTGCTTAAATTTTTGGAGATGAGATTTTCCTGGGTAGCTCTATGCCGGAAGAGCATTTCACAAGGGAGAATTCCGATAGCAGAAACTTTTAGCAGAAACTGTTGCATTTAGTCATTTCAAGTATAAACTGATGAGACTTAACCACCAATCTATTACTGCTCTAAAGTCTAGGCAGCATACAGGAAATTTCATCAGTACAATTACCATGAAAGTATTTATAGAAAAACCACAGGGAAGATACGCTAAGATGACATGCCATGTCAGGTCCAATAAAAATGAAGATTCTCCTTTTAGATTATATAAAAAAAATTCTACATATATGCCAGAAGTACCAGACGAGATTTGGTAGCAATATTGTACAAATCCATGGCAAAACAGGAGATATAAGGGAAAAACAACAAAAAAAAAAACAAAGATTATTAAGAGATACAAATGACAGCAAATTCGTGAGTCATGATTTCCAACAACCTGAAGGGACGCACAGAAGAAAATTTCATTGCATTACATTACTCACGGTCGAAGTATAAAGTGAAAAATAAAGATAAACTTAAGGCAATAAGTATTTTAGAATAGGAAATTATTGATCAACTCTTGTATACGTTGAACTTGTTACTGTCAATTTCAGCGGTAAAGGAGAATTAGAAAGAGTGTAATCAATCATGACAAGTGGAAAATATACAAATATATTAAAAGTAGAATAAAACGCTGCAATGCTTGGATATTTGGTTTCTTAAGAGGCTAAATAGAAGTTGGTGAGCTGTGTCACACTTCCAGATCTAGCTTTGTAAACAGACACCAAATAGGGTGATCGGCATTTCTTAAAATGGAGACGCAACACTGATGAAAGCCATATACACCGCTGGGATCATAGTCTTATGACCAGATACAAAAAGGTTAAAAATATATAAAAAAACTTTTAAATTAACATTTACATTTAAATAGAAAATGTAGTTTATCAACAAACGAGTGAAAATTTTATGCTTTGAATTGATTAATTGAAAAAGGAATTTTTTTTGATTTCTCATAAAGATAATAACATGTAAATAAAAATATCAAATACAGAACAAATAATTCACAACAAGAATTTAACTCTCAGTATATCCTTCATTTTTGCGAATTACTTCGAAAATTCGCTTTGTCATACTCATTATTAAGTCCTGCATGAGGATGTTTGGGATGGTGGCCCAGGATGCATAAACTGCAGCACGAAGAGCATCCACAGTTTCAAATTGCGATCCATGTTTATAAACCTCCCTTGCTATCTATCCACAAACATTCTCGATTAGGTTTTGATCTGAAGGGCATTGTCGATTGCAGCATTTTCCTGCTGGAAAATCCATTTTTCTCCACGTAGATGAGGGCCTTCAGTAATTAGAGATGCCTTTCATATCATGTCAATGTAACTGGCCGCTGCTTGACGACCTTTTATCTCCTGTAACTCAAGAGTTTCATTGAAGGAAAAGAACCCCAGACAATAATTGATCCATCTCCACTGTGTCGTGTTTGAAAAAATTTCTTTGGGACATCTTTTGCATGCCAGGAACGCGGAAAACCTTCGGGCCCATCAAGATTGATTTGTTTTCTCGTCTGAAAACAACACTTTCTTCCATTTATCAACATTCCAAGTTTGATAATCGGAAGCAATATATCTATCTATCTATCTATCTATATATATATATATATATATATATATATATATATATATATGTGTGTGTGTGTGTGTGTGTATGCGTGCGTGTGTGTGCAAGTATGTGTATGTTTGACTCTGTGTGTATGCATGTATGTGTATTTATGTGTGTGTGCGTGTAAACAGGCATAGACAGAGGTGAACATAAATAAGTACAGCGTTTCAAAAAAAATGTCCGATTTAGGAAACACTTTGCAAACTTTAATGATGCATTTTGTTTCGACAAATATTTGTGAGCATTTTAAGGGAAGAAACTTTCAGCAACACCGTGTGTTTGTATATATAATTATTTATTATTCATTCAAGCTTTCTTTGCTTTAAATGGTCGTTTTAGATAACAGAACATTTCTATAAATTTACATTTATACATCGTCATTTACACAAAAACAATATACAGACAGTCACCTGCACTCATTTCCATCTCGTATAATGCACTCTCACACACGCTCGAGCGCGCACACACACAGACACAAACACACACACAGTGCCTAACAATTAGTGTCCACCAAAAATACACCAGCTAAAAGAAATAATAAACTTCTATTACAATCATAGCAACAAAAAAATACCTGGACTAATCACTTGATTCCATTTAAGAGCACTCAGAATTTGCAGCCCTCAATATTTACACAAAGAGGAGAAATATATTGAAAGTACTTTCAAGGCAATTCTATACCCTAACCATTTCATCTTCAATACGAAACAAATAGCTAATAAAATATTTCAAAATAGAAACGCTGTCCTTCCTGTAAAACACAACAAATCAAAGAATCAATTATTCTACCCACTAACTCTACCACAACTACAAACGGAAAGAATTTATCTAAACACTACATAACCTTTGTCGCAACTACGATTAAAACAGTCAAAGACTTGATCAATAAAAAACAAAACAACAAGTCAAAACTTGAAGAAGGTATTTACGCTATCAACTGCAGGAATTGCTAGCAAGAATATATTGGCGAAGACTCAAGACGTTTAAACGAAAATCTAAATGAAAACAAATGGGACATTTAAAAAAAAAAAAACAACGCAAATCACTTTGATTACCACTGTAAAAAACTGACCACAATTTTGACATAGGGAATGCTATTTTGATTAAAAGAGAAAATAATCCACTGAGACTAAAATGTCTGGAAAATGCCTTGATCGCTAGTTCAGTCATGGTAAATCTGCGCCCTGGATTTTACAATAGATCATCATTCTTGGCCGATAGTAAGGAACAAAGGTGATGGATAGAAAAAGAATATAATTGAATTGGGCTAGAGTAAATGAATATTTTTGGAAAATATTTTTTCAAAAAAATTCATTGAAAAATTTTGAAACTACCAGCGTCTTTGTTTTCGTGTGCATTTGTAGTCGTGGCAACATAAACAAAGCCCAGTCTGATGAAGTACCAAAAACATTTTTCCAATTTCACGTACAATTTTCTAAATAGTGTTTTCTTGATATATATATAAGAGGCCTTGCTACTGGATGTAGTTTATCGTCTAGCCCAGGACGCGGATGTAGTTTAACGTCTTACTCAGCACGACAAATATATGGAAAATAATATATATATATATATATATATATATATATATATGTGTGTGTGTGTGTGTGTGTGTGTGTGTGTGTGTGTGTGTATGTGTGTGTATAAATAAGAATGAGAGAGATAATGAGCTACATGAAACATTATATGTTTTTGGTTTCGATTGTAAGTGTGTATCCGAAGTGCGTATATATTTATACATGTTTGTCAACATCTACTCTTATTTGTATTCGTAATAAATGTTACCATAACTTCTTAGTGTCAGTTTTGATAATGTCTTGTTAGAAATAAAAACAAAGTTTAATTCAACATAATATGCTGTCATTTATTTTTAACTGTAGTATTGTAAGTGGTGCATTCTTAGAGATCCCATAAATTACGGTTGATTTATTAAAAATATTTTGTCGCAGATCGAAAATCTAATTCATTGTACGGAAAAGAGAGAATTACCTCCGGAAATTAATTGTCAGAAGGCGGGAGTTTATCAATAAATAGCATTAATCATTTTTTTTATCAACCTTGACATTTATTAGTGTAAGACGGAATAATTACAAACTTGTATGAAATCCTTTATATCTTATCGATATATTTTCAAACAGTCAACGTTCATAATATTTAGGATAAATTATACAAATTTCTTCAAATATCTAAAAACGAGGTCGCATCAACATACAAAAATACTAACTTAATAAATTACTATTCATTTCAGTTATCATCATTTGACTGATGAAATTGATAAATCTAACCGTAACTATTATTCTATCAGGTCATTCTCTCGCAATTCTCAGTTAGGGAACTCTCTACAAACTTTTTTCACTTATCAGCTTATCGAATATTTAAATGAAATAACAATGGTTTTTCCCTGTCGTTCCCTATTCTTAATAGAGATTTTATTTTCCTGATATTTTCTCACACTCTGTCATAACTTGTATCTTAGAGGCTTTAATGGTTTCCTTGCGGGGTAATGATTAAAATATATATATATATGAAGTTGGTTTGAATATATATCATTGTTTTTAAACATTAAATATCTACCAACTGAGAGACAGGCATTTTTATTTGAGAACATGTCACCCGAAAAGAATAAAAACTGTATTCAATTTATAATGGGAATGCAACTTCAAAGCGGTACCTATTAAATTTTGGTGTGTAATAGATTCTATACTGACAATGCGTGTCTAATTCACCATCCGTGGCTACTTCTATCATTGCAAGCAAATAATCGAGGTACATACTATACAAAAGATCTATGAAAATCACAAAAAATATTCTTACGAAGAGATTAATTAAACATTGAATAATATAATATTATTAAATAAAAAAGGCATCTATCTTTCTCTGTCTGTATCTTTCTGTCTGTCTGTCTCCCCTCATATATATATATATATATATATACCGCTTATCATGCGACTTTTGAAGACCTAATTGTGAAGCTAATTTTAAAGGGTCGCATGATACGCAAGTATATATATATATATATATATATATATATATATATATATATATATATATATATATATATATATATATATATATATATATCATGACCTTGTAGTTATATGGTGTACTTATGGGGTAAATCGCATAATCTACTATCTACTATCTATATTTCTCATGTTGTCTGTCTGTGTGTCTGTCGTGGGCGTTGTTACCTCGCCCAGGTCGCATTTTTCACCCGATTTCGATGTGGTTTTCAACACACGTTTGAAAATGGCTGCCGTAAGGACATGACGGAGCCCGACTTTTGAGTTCGGAATCAGGTTCCGAAAAAATCGATACTCGAAAAAATCGATAATCGAAAAAATCGATAATCAAAAAAATCGATAATCGAAAAAATTCTGCTTACAGAAGGAATGATCGCATTTTAACCAAATTTGACACCCTCTTAGAGTCTACCATTAGAAGTGTTGTCCAGAAGTTTTATGACCACGGACCCCTAGACATGTCGGTTTTTAGCGAAAACCGAGCGGATTTATGAAGAGGCCATTGGGAGTCATCATGTGAAGTTTCAACTCTGAGCACCCCCCCCCCAAACAGAGTGCAAATCGACAATCGTTCAACCCTTAAAAATGTTTTTTCCAGTTTTTTTAAGCTGATCGTATTGTGTTTATTTTGTTTAGTTCTTTTTTCGTAACAGATTTAATGTTTACTATAGAGCTTAGAAAAAGTTGGCAGTATGATATAGGCAAGAAGTAAGGCATGTAACAACATCAGCATGGCAAAGGGCACTCCTCTAAAGGCAAGAAAGGGCAAAAATATTTTAAGTCAAGTGATAGCGATTGCTGTATTAGTCGTACTATTTTTGAATCAAGCACGGGCAACGCCGGGCCATGCTGTTAGTATCAGGTATGAAGCGTATGTAAATTTAAAAGTCGTTATTTAAGTTAGCCCCACACCCCAGCAACAGCTTGTTTCATGCATACACTTAATCTTCAGAACGGGTGTGCTGTGTGTTCGCTCGGCTATTTATATATGCTGATTAAAGTAGCAGAATGAATATTGTATTATTCTGACTTTTGTTGAATGTGTTGTTACTGTTATATTTTAAATTATTCTAGAGGAAATCATAGTGAATCCAAATGCAGTTGTTTGTTAACATTATAAAGATTGAATGTGCATGAGTATATTTTAGTGGGGAAGATGTCGGAAAGGATATTAAACGAAGGGGGTTCAATAAGAAAAAGATGGTTATTGACGTTGCATTTAATCTTTGAAGATTGTTGGTGGCAGCGAATAAAGAAATCGGAAGTGATTTCTACAGCTGCGTGTAAAGGTGCAGTTAGACTAAAAAAATGGTTGCATCTAACTAGTTCAACAGTAAAACATTGAGACTTAGGTGCCAATCTGGTAGCTCGTTTAAATATATGTAGTCGAGGCACAAGCGATAAAATCTCACTCAAAATATGCCATGAAAATATCTGTATATGTCAAAAGGAAGCCACCTCGCGTCAGTGTGAGAATGACTTAAGTTGTGCTGCCTGGTCAAGATCGATTATATTAAAAACACTTTGAAATTCGTGTGAGAACCTCTGAATTTAGAGCAGGAACACCGGACCAGACAAGACAGGAATATCCAAAGCAAGGCGAAAAATAGATATATAAATGTGCAAGATGGATTATGAGTTACGTTGTCTGTAGGGAATTGTATTTATGAATGTGAATTTTCAAAATATACTAAGGTATACAAAGACAAAGAAACTTAAATTAAAAAAATGATCATATACAATTTATTTTCGCAACAGAAGCAAAGATATGTTCCATATTTTGAAAGGAGTTGCATAGATCAATACATGTGAACTACATCTCCACCCGGTTCTAAATATGTTTTATTTATATGTTTAGTTCCTACCTCATCTAGAGAACATTCAAATTTGCTTTTAGAAAGATCTTTTTCCTTACGGATTTACTTTTATCATAAATCTAGAGGCGTCTAACTATTTGCTATTTTGACAAACGGCTTTTGGGAAATTTCTCATTTCCTCCTGAAGATAAATATATTTACCCACCTTGAACATGTCTTCAGGAAGGAATACATATACATATATATATATATATATATATATATATATATATATATATATATATATATATATATATATATATATATATATATAATGTTAAGAATTTTTGTAGTTTTCTACGCTTGTTTTCAACACTGCGTATCCGGGTTCGTACGTTAAATATCTTGGTCGAATATAAGCATTGAAAACATTTGTAACTGTTTCCAATCCATAAAATATATCGAGAATGAGAGTTGAAATGTTTCGGCCAGTTCTAGGGATTCATTGGACATTTGGCCACGGTCTCGGTAGTAGATCGTTGCGAAACCTCTACGCAACACCTCCGAGATATATCTCTTTAAACTGACGGCAAATAGAACTTGAGAGATTCTGTACACGGAAGTAGGTGTGAGTTCTGATAAAATTTGTCGCCCCTCTTATGAGGTGCTTGATTTTTCGACAGTGATAATAATGCCGATAAGATTCAATGTTATGAAAGAATCTAGTGCCGGCATATATCATAGATCACAGACGAATATATGCTTTATTTGTTCAATTAGAACATTTTGGAAACATCCTGACACATCTTGAAATTATCACACTATTTATTATTGTTGAATTTATAGCTAACAATTTTGGTCGAGATTTACCCCCTGTACATTTCGTTCAAATTCACAGATCAATCGATGAAATTTGAATGAAGTGATTTGTTTAGAAAAAATACATTGTCAAAACCATAATTCAAGGTTTACTAATCTGTGTTACATTACCTGTTGGCACTTCTCCCAAAAGAAATTGGTTGGAATTTGTCAATATATGGCTATTTTACAGGGTGTGACGGACGGAAGGACGGACGGACGAACGGAAGAGAAATTATTTTATATATAGATTAGTGTCAACCCAGAGGGATCGGATTATCGGTCTTAGAGAGATGCCTGGTTATGTATGAGAATGTCAGCAACTGTTGAAATGATGTGTAAGGGAAATTTCGATATTCTTAATATAATGAAAATGGCAGTCCTACACACGTACGTCAAGATCTAAACGGCCAAGTAATAAAACTCACATTAAGAGAGATTATAAATTTATTTTCTAGAAACAGCTTCCGGTAATATATTTTACGTAAACAATGAACATATCTCCTACAGATTGACGACGTTTCAATAATATACTCCATAAAACAATAATACTGGATCTTATAAATATACCAATTCGTATCGAATATACAAACGAATTTTTTATGATACAAAACAAAAAATATATTGCATTTCGTAAATCTAGTAATAATCTAAAATTAAGTGTCTCTCGGACTCCATCAATAAGGAAGATCTCAAAAATGCTATTCACACAAGAACAGCAAAAACATATCTAGAATACTTATAGGTTTGTATTTAAAGACACGTAGAATGTATAATACTCAATATTTCAATGAGGAAATCAAATAGTTTAGAACTACTTTTAAACTTCTCCACTATTCCAATAATTTCAAATCTAACACGAAGTAGAGCGATTAGAAAATCAACAATAATACTTCATTTTTATTACCTAACAAATCAATAACAACTGCAATTGAAAAGAAGTTAGCCCAAACCAATATAAACCATATCACATCAACATGCAAAAAGAATAAAATATTTAATGAACACAGAACAAAATAATAATATAGAAGCTGGAAAAGGTATTCCCTTAACAGAGTGCAAAATACGTCCAAATGTGTGTGTGGGTATATATATATATATATATATATATATATATATATATATATATATATATATATATATATATATGTGTGTGTGTAGAGAGAGAGAGAGAAGAGAGAGAGATGAGACATCTATTAAATTATATACATGATTTACATATAAATGGGAATATTTATAAAATGTACACTCGCTCTAGTAACCGTTCCTTTTTATTGCATCTGCGGATAATTTGAAGTGTAAGCCCCACGCTCAGTTATAATGAAAATTTCCCATCTAAGTGTCAATTTACATGCTTAATCCGAAAATAACAGTGAAAGTTTGCGGAACTCTACCGTTTTTTAGTCATCGACAATAAAATTTCGGACTCATTCGCGTCCATTTGCATCGGGCCCTTCCGCCATTTCTGTCGTTGTTTATATTCGTTTGCCTGGAGTAATCATGCGCAGTAGTTTGCTTAGTTAACGGACTTTTTACTGATTGTACTTGTCTTAATTACTGCGCAAAACCAAAAGAAGTCTTTAGACACTTTTGATAGTGAAGGTTTTCTTGAATTTTTATTGTTTTGTCATTTTGTAAATAATCATGATTAAATATTAATTTTCTGGAAAATAATCTCGGTTTTTAAAAATTTCAAATCTACTATGTAAATAATTATGCTTATGTATATATATATATATATATATATATATATATATATATATATATATATATATATATATATATATATATATATATAAAGCATAATATATATATATATATATATATGTGTGTGTGTGTGTGTGTGTTTTGTGTGTGTGCGTGTGTGTTGTAAATAATCATGCTTTTTAAACGCCAAATTTAATTTAAAAATTTAACATAAATTTGTTCTTGTTAATATTATTTTTTGTAAGTATTTTTTTTTCATTTTGTAAATAATCATGCTCTTTTTAAATGTCGCGCAAGGTTTGCGCATTGCGTGCGTATTAATCAATACAAGTGTTACTTCGTTGCATCATTGATCGAGGCTAACGTATATAAACAACGCAAGTAATGGCTGCCGTCTTGTAACCGCGACACGAATGAGTCCGCAATTTCATTTTCGATAACTCGAATATGGTAGATTTCCGCAAACTTTTACTTTTATTTGCGATTTAAGCATGTAAATTTACACATAAATGGAAATTGTTATCGAATTTTCTTTGGAACTGGGGACGGGGCTCACACTGCAAATTACCCGCATCTGCTCATAATTACTACTACAAATGCATTAATGAAAACAAGAATTATTTATTAACGTCAGCCATTTTTAACCGCAATAACTAATTAATTTGAAAGAATAACATGATATAACAAAGGTATTCACTTTCTACAAAAAAAAAAATAATAAAAATAATAGGAAGGATATCTTTATTACTGTTAGAAAGAAACATATATTTTTTGAATTTGTGATAGTTATTATTTGGAAAACTATTTTAAGGGATATATAAGTTTCAACTGAAAGTAACACTAACTTTTCCATCAATGTTTCCCTAAAGTAAATGACAAATTTGTAACTCCTCTCATACAAGAAGACGGAAGCTGCAGAAAGAAGCAATTGGTGAAGAGCCGTCTACGAAATTTGTTTTTCTTCTAAAACACCAGGAGACAAACAGAAGAGAGGAAAAGACCACAGAGAAAAGTCAGAGCTCTCAATTCTCTGTACCTTCATATGTAATGGCAATGCGCTCCGCTATACTCAGCAACGACTTCCATGAAATACAATGACTATATATATATATATATATATATATATATATATATATGTTGTGTGTGTGTATGTATGTATTCAAATTTATAATATTCATATTATAAGATCACTACAAGTTTTGCAATTTTGTTTCAGTACTACTGCTGTCTTATCAAGTGATGATGTTTAATGGAAAATAAACGATATTATGAATTAAAAAGCCAACCAGACAACCTCAGTAGGGAGAGCTTTGTTATGTAACCTATAATGATCAATCTGAATACAAGTATATGTCAATTTAAAATAACATCACAGCATACTCTGGTATAAGTACAATCTATTAGTGCATTAAAATTAAGATGATGTGAAATTTGAAATCAATACAAAAATATATTTATGTTAACAGTTAAATTAAAAATTTGAAAAAAATTATATGTCAAATTCTAAAGTTAACATATTAATATTATTTTAAGGTTATTCAGAAAGGAAACCAAAAGAAATAATATATACATGTATATATATATATATATATATATATATATATATATATATATATATATATATAATTTATTATTGTCCTCCAAGTGACACTTTATCAGTGAAGTTCGACGCTGATAAAAAACTATCAAAGATCGCTACATATATTTGATACATGGAAGGCAGAATTCAAATAAGGGGGTAAGGCGGAAATGGAATTTTCAAATGAAAGGACAAACCCACTCGCATAATAATACCCAAACGCATATATATATATATATAAGTAAAGGTGGGTAAATATATGAGAACGCAAATATAGGGAAGTATATTCATACAGTAAACAGAGAAAGGAAAAATATAAAAAGTATGAGAAATAAAATTGAAAAGATAAAAACTAGTAAAAGAATGAAAATGTAAACGAATTCACATAAAAGCATGCAAATAAAAATTGTCAGACATATATATATACAGGTAGAGATGTATAAGGGAAATCACACACATATAGAATTATATGAATATTCGGACTCACTAAATGCCATATATAAACGCAATAATAAATCTACACAAAACTAACATCAATATTTTTACATATAAAAACATACATAGAGATATAAACACGATCAAATAAAAATAAGGATTGCATATACATGCATGTGTACTATGTATAAATATATATAGTTGAAATAACAAAACCGGACTATTTGTTATTTTTTTAATATATATATATATATATATATATATATATATATATATATATATATATTCAAAAATAATGCCGTCCTGTGTATAACGGTAAACTACATCCGCGTCCTGGGTAAGACGATAAACTACGTCCAATAGCAAAGCAAGGCCTCTGATCCGGAGATTTTGAGGAGCGTGAAACCACCTCTTGATTGCTGGTGTTCCCAGGTCCACCTTTGCCCGGGATGGTAGCAACTATTAGGGATGGTAGCATCTATGGGCAAATAGTTAACCCCGAAACTGGCGTAAAAAACATTATAAAAGTGTAAAAATGGCTTTTAACACCAGAGATACTTTGTAAAAGAATTTTTACCAGAAATAAATTTTTGAAGAAAAAATATTACTAGCAATATATTTTTGAAAAAAATATTACCAGCAATACGTTTTTGAAAAAAAAATATTACCAGCAATACATATTTTAAAATAATATTAACAGCTATACATTTTTGAGGAAAAAAATATTACCAGAAATAGATTTTTGACAAACAAAATATTACCAGGAAAAAAAATGTCGGCATTAAATAACCCAATGACGTTGATATGCCGTAACCCACAACAAACCAAGCTAAATTAATCGAAATAATGCATATTGAGTGTTGGTGAGAATAAAATAGTGCTTAGTACATAATTACTGTACTATACAAATTATACTAATAATAAATACTAATTTTTTCGTCGAAATTAACACAACCCTGAGTTTCATGCATAAATGCATAATTTGTGGGGTGAGAAAAATGTATATTTATTATTAGTAGAAATAGATATAAATATATAAATACATATATATCTTGGTTTATCTCTGTGTCTATGCGTGCCTATGCGTCTTGTGTATATAATCACATTAAACACTATACGTTGTTTTCCATGCAGAATGCAAAATTTGTAGAATATCTATATTTGTAAATATGTTGTTGTGTTCTGATTTGAAGGCGCATTCTTTTTTCGTTTAGTGAAATCTGAGCTGGTCGAATGGGCAATATTGATATTTTTTCAGGTTTCCCCGGTAAACTGAAACCTCCCATGGAAATAGTTCGAATTGATGCATGAAATTCTCGAATTTTGGCTGTACATTAAAAGCCGAAAGTTGCAAACATCTATTATGAAATGTACCGACACAAAATTATCAACGGAAATGAAATTGTGTACAACGTGTTAAAATAGCAGCTACTGATACTCCTTGCTTTTGAAATGATCAGTGGCGTTACTAAGACTTGCAAACTTTGAAGTATACATGCCATTCTATATATAGACTTTTACGGATAAATCGTGTGTACTTTCTCTCTCTCTCTCTCTCTCTCTCTCTCTCTATCTATCTATCTATCTATCTATCTATCTATCGATATATCTATCTATCCGATGCGATGAGAACGAAAGTAATGTATAAATTCTAACGTTCACAGCATTAATCAAAAAGATTTGTCTATATGATAAAATTATAATATATATATATATATATATATATATATATATATATATATATTCGTGTGTCTGTGTGTGCGTGTGTGTGAGTGTTTGTGTGTGTGTCTGTGTGTATTTGCCATATTCTCCTGAATAATTTGGGCATTTAAGCAAATGATGAATCAGGTTTAATACTCAAAGTAACTTCGTTTAATCAATATATATGCATAAAAGTACCCATGAACAATGTTTCTCCTTAACGAGGATGACATCAAACATATCAAAATCTGAGATATATGCTTATTTACATATATCGAGATAATTTGAACGGACATTAACGCGCATACACGCACACACACACACATAAACAGACACACATACACACATAACCAAACAGGTTCGGTTAAAAAGAAACAACATTTATTTTTTTTTATTGCATTTTCAGATAATGTGTGAACGAATATGTGGATATATTGTTCAAAACTCATATTTTTTTTATTTTTGTTCAAGTAAATTCGACATTTTCTGTCATCAAGAACCAATGCAGTTTCTCTATGGTAGTTCGAATTCCTTTCTCTATATCATGGTATTCTTTGGTAAGCTGGACGGTTAAAATAGTCTAGCGTGACATTATGTATAACGTCTATTGAAAACGAGGCTTTACCCAATGATTGCCATCTATTTATTAATTTCATACAAAATTTAATTTTTCTTTTTATCTTCTTACTAGAATGTACAAATTATTTCTAGAAAATTGAAAGCATCATTTCTCAATTGATCCTTTTTTACAGAAATTTTAGCGTTATTTCATCATCGCATCAAGTTGATTTCAATTAGGTTATACAACCATGAAATTAGCAGTATGTCTTGAAAATAAATTACAAAGTTGTATGCGGATATTTGAAGTTGTATAAGCTATACTTCAGTGTTTTTTTTCTAATAAACACACAGGTTTCTTATTTCATGTACCATAAATAAACAATATAGCACATAGAAAATCGAAATAGAATGTAAGCAAGTTGAAACAACAGAATGTAGAAGACAACCGGTGACTGGCTGATTTCTTATGTCATTCGATAAAAATGGGTTCCGCCGAATCCCGTGTATGAGTTATATATAGAATAGGGCTGATCTGGCAGGCATATGATACAGAATTATTCATGGAGAAAGAATTGTAGTTTGTTGTGTCGTCAAATTAGAAACAAAAGTAAAGGGTTGTGTTCAAACTGTAGTTGAATAGTTTCAAATTAAAAGTGTGATCTTGATTCAGATCATTATTATAATGATCTAAAAATTTTGTTTATATAGACGACAATGGAATGAAGAGTCACATATTGATAATAAAGTTGCTTTTCATTTAAAAGATTATCAATCTATTTTATCTCATTTTATTAGTAATAATAAGCTTTCGTAAATCACAAATATTTGCAAAAAACAATTGTTGCTTGACATGTACATTATTATAGTTTTTTTTTATAATGTGAATTTAATGATTTATTTGTAGTATAAAGGATATCGTCACCAGAAAAGGTATTAGCTTTCAGAGTTCATATCCATGTTGAGGTTACGCTCACATAAATGCTTTTATGAAAGTGTGCATCTGTTTCTTAAAAAGCCGAGAAGATTGACTCCCCAGACATAAGAGAATGAAATCGCTGAATTATGGAGAAGGCAACTGGAATCTATCAACTGTCTATCTCATGTATGTATGGCAATTATCTGGTTATAAAAAAAAGAAATATATGGAGATTCATGACATTTAAAATACAAGAATGAAACGCACTGACACATACAGAAAACTTCCTAGTATTTAATATTGTTAAAATTATCGTTAATAATTTTTTTTTGATTTACAATCTCTAATGTGTATTATATTTTATCGGAAGGAAATATAAATAAGAACGTAATGAAAAGATATGCAAAAAATACTATTTCATGTTAATTAAATTAAGTATTAAATTAAGTATTTATTTTAATCAATGACTTTTTTGCAATAGTAGAATATTTTGCATAGTAAATAAAAAAATTTTAATTTTTCTAAAAATATTAATTACAGTTCATTCTACTATATACTACTAGTAAAACCAACTGTAATTTGTACCTACTTACTTGTTCGCAATTCTCGCCAAAATCTGGTTTAAATCGGTCAATGTATGACAATTTTAGAGGATGTGACAATCTGACGGATTAACAGAAGTCACATAATTTCATATTATTAGTCAGAACAATTACTAATAGATTATTTTAATATCTAAAATGCCACTGTAACATTTTTGCCAATAATGTTCTCTTAAAATGAAGGTATCATGAAGAAAGTAAAAACAAAAATGGTAATATCGATATGCAACTTTTAAATTACTACTCGTCTTTTCGTACGTTTAGCTTTCTATATCGATATGGGAATAGAATTTTGTGATTAAGAATTTGTTTTATTATTTATTATACATTTTAAAAAGAAAAGTTCTATTAAGTAGAATTTATACACTTCATCCTGAGGTGATATACATGAGTTCAGATTACTGTCTAGCATAGATTACCTTCCCTTGAGGCTAGGAGAGGTCTATGAATGCCGGATGAGAAAGAATAAATTTTCGAAATATATTTCCGAGAAGAGCGTATCGTATAAGATGCCGGTTCATACGTCGTATGCGCATTTAAGGATGTGTTTGTGTTTTAGTGCTCATTTACTTACGTACACATGCTGAAAAATAACCTCACACAAATACGATCGAATATAGAAAGAATATTTCTCTAAAGACAAGACGAATATTGCTGTTACGTTTTGTACAGTGTACGTATAAAGTATATGCTGGGCAATAAACTGTCAAGAGGTTAATTCGAAGGAGACATAGAAAGTTTTGTTTTAGTTCATTTTTATTATTTATATTGCCAGAAGTTTATATCACTATTATATTACATATTATCACACCAACCATTCTTGTAGGTTCACTTGTCATTTATCAAAATTTAGTGCAATTCATGTACATATAGATCAATATATCAAAAATAAACAACACAAATGCCCAAACATACACACACACATATACATGTGGTTTAAAATATACGTATTACCTCAGAAAATATGCAAATATTCACTTAATATTTGTATATTTTCTAAGGTAATGCGTATATATTCAGCCACATATTGAATTCGCTATACAGTGTTTATTCCGTACTCCATTGTGAAATATGTTGTAGAATTTGAGATACATTGTATGCACACTTATAGATTCCTCTATAAATTTGTGAAGATCAAAATCTCTTGCTCTCCTCTATGGATAATATGAAATATTATTGCTCTATGGCAATTGCAAAAGTTTTATTTTCTTCATTTGAATTTTAATACATGCAACCTTTGAAGATGAAATAATATTGACCTGATTTTATACTATTTTGAAATTTTCTGATGAATAAAATATATCAGTACCACGTACATCACTAACTCATTCTACAAGCACGGCGAAGTCTGCTAAACTGTACCAGGTGCAACGAATGAATGCAATTCGTACAAGTAAGGTGATGGAGATAGACCATATACCAGTCGCTTTAATATTTCTTAATTTAAAATAAGGAAAATTAAAAATAAAATTATCAAGCAACATCAAAATAAATTGTGTGGTGAATAAGTTAAAAACTGGCAGAAAACTGCTAATTTCTGAAAGGATGGAGTTGGTCACTAGAGATGTTTCAAAGAATCCTAAATTAACGACAAAGAATATTGTCACTGAGGTACAGACAGCATCACTGAAGAGATCGACGAAAAGACTCATTAGATAAATTTATCCTTCAGTGAAACTTACTTTCCTGAGCACCTACAAAGCAGATTAACTCATGCTAGATGCCATATAGATCATGCGAATGAATATTGAAACCTTTCTTTTTATAGTCAAGTTAAAATAATTAGAATAATTTTATCACATGTACTCATGGAGTCTATGAAAAAAATCGAATAAACCGTTCGAACCAAAAAATACTGTCCATAGATTTAAACACGCTGAAAGGAGCATTATGCTTTGGGGATTATTTGCTGCTTCAGAAACAGGAGAACCCATGAGAGTACAGGGTGTCATGGTTAAAGAGGCGTATTTGGGTGGTCTTAATATATACGAAAGCTGCAATGCTGAAAATAGTGAATATTAGAAAATGAAAATGAACCGAAATACACGACACAAATTGATAATTAGCTGAGAAGAAATGTAAGGACTTTGCATACATTGGAAACAACTATAATGAAAACTCGATTGAAAACAGATGAACGTATTTGAAGAAAGAACTGAAAGACGAATATCCTTCAAATTTGGATAAACAAGAAAGGATATTCAAATAAGAAGGGAACGCAATATCTGACAGTGTGTATAGTAATGTTTTAAGGCAGATTTAACGGATTAAAAAATAAACGTGGATTAAGATTACAAAAGTGATTCATGAAGCAAGATATCTAATATATCTCTCCTATGATAAAAGTCAGTTTGAATTATTTTTGTTAAATCCCTTTGTTAAATCCCTTAAAATATATAGACATTTTTTTGTGGATATAACTGCAAATTATTTCCATAAATATTATTTTATGATTTATGTGAAAAGCACATGAAATATCGATGAAAATATATGATATTGTAGCTATATTCTCAAATGAGAGATGGGCTGAATACTTCTGACGCAAAATATCTACATACAGTTGATTAGTGACCAGCATATATGCATAACCGAGGTACTAATCAACACACATGGCCATGTGATTGTGTGAAAACATGATACTGACAGTCACTACTGTTGACCACTTATACACCCTCACATTTATATATATATATATATATATATATATATATATATATATATAGAGAGAGAGAGAGAGAGAGAGAGAGAGAGAGAGAGAGATCAATAAATGTCATCTAAATTACGCGAAAATAAAAATAACACAAGCATCTCATATCAACAGTTATATTTACAAAAAATAAAGAAAATATCTTGAAATACTAAAGAGACAATTCATTCAATGAATCGCAATTGGCCAGATGTAAGGAGTGATCTGGTCGCAAATACTGTCAGAGAGCCATGATTGTTTTCTCCTGCCTGTGTGGCATAATGCGGAGTCTTGTTGTTAGGCATAGGCTCTTCCAGTAGACACCAGGGTAACACTTGATAGCTTCCGTGCAGAGTCTGAGATCCTGGCTTAAAAAATCAAAAAGATCTTTTCTTATCAGAACGTCCAGAGAGAGTTTCCGTGCTGCCGTACCTTCGTAATCGGCATTAGACTCGCCCCAACACTTTCCGAATCTTCTAAACTATTCATATTGGAGCTTCCGCCGCGCAGGTCAAGTAGTACAGCATGAATTTCTGGGGGACTGAATTGTGTCTTGATGATCTTATTCTCACAGACGTTACGCAACTGACTCTATTGTAAAGCAAAAAAAAACAACAAAAAAACAAAACGCAGATGCACGAAATAAAAACTATAAAGTTGCGCCAATTTTCTCTTCGCACCCTGCATGTGTGTATGTACACGTGCGTTCCAGGGGGTTATATATATATATATATATATATATATATATATATATATATATATATACACACACACGATCAATCCCTAATATTGAATAGCATGTTAATCAAGGTTTCACAACGTCATATATATATATATATATATATATATGACTAATGATTCCGCCCAACATGAAACAGCCTGTCTTCTATGAGTGTAGATTTCAATGTTCACTTTTATATTTATAATTACGTACGCTCTATCTCTGATATTGAGCACTTTATCCCATAAATATAGCACACCTTAAATCTATATTTCTTAATATATATATATATATATATATATATATATATATATATATATATATATATATATATATATATATATATAAAAAGGGCCCTAGAGACTTTTAAAATTAAAATCAATGGTTTCCTTGTTTTTAAAAGTATTTATAAATTTTGTACCTCCAAACATTTGTTTATATATATATATATATATATATATATATATATATATATATATATATATATATATATTTCTTTGAATAAAAGACAGACCACGTTAAGATTCCATATAATAAGTTATATCACCATAACCCCTTTAACGGGGTTCTGGATCATCAGACTTTACTTCCAAAAGCTGAAATGAAAATGAAAAAAAGAAATTCACACGTTTTTTACGGACCTCATCAAGTATACGTAAAGTTAACGAAGTGAGGAAGTGAGGTGGGAGAGAGGATATGAGTGTGTCATATATATCATTTTAGTTTCCTATTTTAACCCTAGTTTGTCGGCTAGATGTTGCTCAAATTTAACGCGTCTCGTCTCTAGATATAGGTGGCTAAGGTGTGAATGATACGAACGACATTAAAAGAAGAAGTTACAACAACCCCAATAAATTACACGACAGGTTTCATTCAAATTCTTAGACGCTGTTAATTCGCGTTACTTTAACGTGCATATTTGGGAGGTTAAGATTTGATAAATATCTAAATGTTAAAACAATCTACGAAGAAATTAATTTGAAAGTCGGTGGAGTTTTGGGTATTTTCTATGAAACAGTCGATTGTGAGAATCCATAGACAGAACATTGAAAGAGCAATCCATTTTATATTTAGTATTTTTTTTTTAAACTTTTATCTTATAGCTTGTTAGGTTGACATCTATTCGTTTGATTTTTGTTCATTAAGTAAACTCGTGATTGTTTTTGATTTTTTTTCATTAAGTATACTCGGGATTGTTTTTATGTACCCAATTATCAACGGTTATTCCCATTTAAAAATTCACTTCCAATTGGAGAATATTAGAGAAATTTGGAAGAGATGTCACTAGCAGAAAATTAGGTCCTTCTTTTACAATTTTTTATCTACACATGTCTTAAACCCCAATTTGTATATCTTATTATATGCCTATGAGTTCCTATATACACCTACACACACATTCACACGAAACGACCATGTGTATATTTCCATCTTTACACATATACACCTGCAGAGAAAACGCACATCCACATGTCTCCATACCTATCTCCATATATACTTATACTTACATACATACATATACACACAAGGACATCTGTATATCCATATATATTCATACGCACATATATATATATTTACACACCTATATGTATACACATATAGACATACATACACACACACATATATGCATACATACATACACATATACATATACATACACACATACATTCGTATGCATACGTAACATGCAGCATATCTACATACCCACATATGCGTTAATTTGCACTTACATATATCTACACACACGTTTTGTCCCTATCCTCATGTCCACCGTGCATCCACTTATGCCTGCGTTCGAAGACTATCTCAGTATTTAATTACATTATCTATATCTTTACACATATAATATTACCCGATCTTTCATATTTATGGCAAAACATATAGGTACCTATCTAATTGTACATCTCCACACTCACAAAAAAAAAACCTGGTATGCTTCTTTTTCCGTATAAAAGCATATACATGTACATATCAACAGGTGTCTCAGTGTGCAAATACATTATCATAGTTGTATACATATAGTCATGGGTTAGCGTTCACGTGTGCATAGTAATATTTCTAAAAACAAAGGGAATATAAAACATTCAAAATTGCTGTTCCTATATGATTATTTCTTAAAGTACTTGCTTAGGTTTAGGTTGTTTTTTTGCCGGCATTTAAAAACTAGTTCATTGTGTCTATTTAGTAGTATATCTGGATCTTTATGTTTGATTATGAAGATTTTCTCCTTCAAACATAAGTTGCATCTGTCTCTGAAGTTTTTGGGAGTTCTGGCTCTTGATATTATTCTCCACTTTATTTGTGGTGTTAGGCCACTGTCCAACAAAAACCAATAATTATTTGATAGTGCTGTTTGTTTTTTTTATATTTATTTTTGAAGGATTGGCGATGGTTGAATAGTCGGTGTTTCCAATTTCCCGCTGACATTCCTATGTATATCTTTTTCTCTTCAACCTTTTCTTTGGGGAAAGTTTTTGCTTCATATATTGTGTTCTCTGCCATGCATATTCCTTCAACTGGGCACTCTGATCCTGTCCTGCAGTTGCATGTTGATTTTCCCATTCGTGTTGTATCCTGATGTTGTTTTAGATTATCCTGAAGGTCTCTTAAAATTTTACTGTTGTGTGAGCTAATAATTTTTTCCATATTGTTCATGCAAGAATACATAATCTTTAGATTCATCTTGTTGAATATTTTTTTCAGAGATGCATTTTTGCTAAAGTGTTTTTCTATCAGTTTTATGAAGTATTTACCTATATTAATATTGGAGAGGTTACAAAACGGTGGGTTGAACCATATAATTTTCCTTTTCCTATTTTTGGGTTTAGTGGTTTTTTTACTTACTGACTTATCTATGCAATTTAGTGTTTGCTTAAAATTGCTTTTTAACAGGGCTTTATTGTATTCCCATTTCTTCTGGTTAAAAATGGTTTTACTGGAGGAAAGTTTATTTATTCTAGCATTTACTGTATTTGGGATTTGTTTAATTATTGATTTCGGGTGATTGGATTGGATATTTATATATATATGGGGGATTAGTTTTCCTTTTAGAAGGGTTTATAAGTATTATTGTTCAGATTAAATGTAACGTCTAGGAAGTTTACTATTTTTAAGTTGGAAGAATTCTCGATTCTAAATCCTAGAAATTTGAAGGCCCTAATTATTTTCTTTTGTAGTTGGGATGTTAACGGACCATTAGTATTAGGTACAGCAACTAACCCGTCATCTCTGTATAGTCCTATATTTTGAGGGTCAAGGAATCTACTTAGGATATCTAAAATGTATATACCTATTAGGTCTGCTATTTGATCTGAATCAAAAGATCCCATTGGGACATCAAAATTGTATCTATCTTTTTTAATCCAAGTAGTGTTGTTCAGTTTTAGTATGAACTATCTAGAGTCCATTATGATTTTTATTTCTTCGTCAGTAAGCTATTTTCTAATAATTCTTTAGAGATTGAGGGGTAGAAATCGATGATATCAAGTTGTATAAAAGTAGTATTATTTTTATTCTTTATTTTTTGGAACCAGTTAATGGTGTCCGATGAATCCTCCCAAAGGTTTAATGGGTATTTTTTAATTATAGATGTGTTTATTCTTTTTAGGATGTTTTTAGAATTATTCCTAAATCTGATTTGGAGGGATTTATTAGTCTGGACTGTAGATTATTCTGAAAGTTAGGTTTATGGTCTTTAAAAAGTAGGTAGGCGTCTTTTGGATGAGTTGTACCCATTCTATCAGCAATATTATATTTAAATGCTAATTTCGCACTTTCTTTGTGTATGGAGGATAAGTGTTTAGTATTGTTGTCTTTCTTATAAGAACCAGAGACTTTATTTTGAATCAGATGGTTGTATTCCGAGGGATTAATTTTGTAAATATTTTTAGATTTGTCAGCTCTGATCCATAGTTTTTTTGAATTTTTTTTTTTGAATTTTTATTTTTTGAATTTTTTATATTTGTGATGTCTTTTTTGAGTTTGGATTGGAATGGGTTGTATTTTTTCTGGAAGGATATTTTCTTAATTAACACAATTAAATCTTGTTCAAAAAGGTTCTAATAATTTATTGTTTGGTGGAGTGTTTTGAGATTTAAAGTAAAAAGCTTCATCTAGTTTAGTTGGTTTATCATGGGGATTAAGATGGAAGTGAATATTCCACCTCATTCTTTTTATGACGTCAATGATTTTTTCCGTCAAAGACATTGTGAAGGATTCAATATATATATATATATATATATATATATATATATATATGTGTGTGTATATATATATATATATATATATATATATATATATATATATATATATATATATATATATATATATATATATATGTGTGTGTGTGTGTGTGTGTGTGCATATATGCACTGAATATGTAAATGTACTATTTAAAATTTCCTATAATTATTTCACTATGTGTCTGTACATACATAAACTGTGTGGACATAGTTTTGAAAACATGGTGGTAAGTATTAGATTTGCAAATTAATCAATAACCAGACATGAATGTTCCAGTCACTATTCAGAGTAGACTGCTACGTCTCTCTCTCTCACACACACGAACATTCTATCGCTCTCTATCCCTCACTTTCTCTCTCTATTTTTATACATGCATTCGTCTATAGATATATAAATACGTGTGTGTATGAGCGTGTGTAGTATTCTTCTCTGTAAATCCATTAATTGGCAAATCTGCATATACTTAGATTTGCCAAGTAACGAAGCATTTTCTGATGCATGATATCTGGTTTTAATATATTATATTATAATTTTTTGTGCCTATGTTTTGAAATACTTTCTGTTACTTGTGATTTCAAATATATTTGAAAAAAATAGCGCTAGTTAGATAAAATAGGAAATATTTGTCCCCTTTAAAAGTAATGATTACATTAGAGTAGTGTGATGTATGATATTAAGACTTACGAAATTCACATTTTATATAATCTGCAATGAACAGCAAATTAAATAACGAATTTACAAAAGATGTAAAAACCCTTGGAAAGTTATGCGAAAGAAAATGCCGTGTTAACAAAAAAAAATATGTAAAGTTGCCTATATAGAAAAATTTTATTCTAAAGTGATGTAAAATATTATCATATGAATAAATGGAACCACTAAAGGAACTTAGCGTGTGTACACACACACACACATATATATATAAACAAAATTATTGACCACTATTATAATTAAATAATACGCATGCACGCAGGCCATCGCACGCACCCACACACGCAAAGACACACGCACACACATACACACAGATATATTTAAAAATGACGCAAATGTTTGAGGTTATAATGTGGATTTGTTTTAGTGTATATTTTATATTATATGAAGAATAAAATATACTATATACACTAAAAAAATCCCCATTATAACAAAAAAAAAAGAAAGAAAAAACAAAAAAAAAGCAATTGCAGTTTCTCTCTTTTCTTAAAATATACATTTTCGCAGGTTGGATCAATTATAACATTTGAACAAAGTTTTTATCTTCTACGAATTTACAGATGCCATTAAATCTCAAATAATTATTTATGATACATCTATTCACTTTGTGTTCACAGTAGATCTGATTACTTTGAACAAAAAAAAACAAACTATCAACTGCTCTCAGAAATGACATCCAATCAGTTGTGTCTGGTGCAAGAAATGGCTTGTAAAATTCAACGGGTCCAGAACGATGCTACTAACATTTAATCCTCAGAGAGAACCATTTCCCTTATTCATGAGCATGCGTGATTCTAACTTCCGGGAGAGCATATTTCGCCTTCTTTCGCGGACGTTTCTATTGACATGAGAGATTATATTGAATCAAATTGTAATTCTCTTGCCAGACTCTGTTTCTCATCAGAATCTTTCTTAGGCATTTATAATTCTACAGTTGGTCCATGAGATGAATATTGTTGCTATACCTGGTGTGGTTATCCTGTTAGACATTTTGATGACGGTCGTCTTCGGGTATAGAATCCAGAGGTTGGCAGTGAATATTTCGGAGACAGTAGGAAAGCGTAGTGCAGGTTCGCAGTGGATATCGCAGCAAGGTAGCAGAGCGTAGTACTTCCGTCTCTCCTGTTCGCCGGACAAGTTGCCTCTGGTCATTCCGATAGGAAAAACAAAGATGGCCGCCTTTATACACGACGGATACAGTGTTGTGCGGCTTCTGATTGGTCAACCTTCCATTGGTCGACTATAAAGGGAAATAAGTCATTATGACTCACTCACTAGTTATATATAATATACACAAAAAACCGTAACAGATCCGACTATATATCTCGATATCCCTATACAAAACCAAAAGAAGGGTCTGTAATTTTATAGATCCTAACCTGTTATCTCTAATTCATTCATTTCCAAGTGCAAATCTGCGTTTTTCCTATTAACATTTTTATAAATATTTCGTTGACTGTTGTACTGATGGGCTCTCATCCTTCGTAACACTAATGGACTAATGGATTAGAAAATCGCTAAATGTAACTACAAGTTCTATCCGAATGTTTAGACATGTGTAAGACAATTCCTACTACTTATAACATACTCTCTCTCTTCTCTCTCTCTCTCTCTCTCTCTCTATATATATATATATATATATATATATATATATATATATATATATATATATATATATATATATCTATAGGTATATATATAGATATATAAATATAGATATATATATTATAAATTAATTGATTTAAAATATGCGTTTTTCGCTACACAGTTCTAACCATGTTTCAAAGATTGTAATTAAATAAAAAACATTAGTTCCATTTCATCCTCAAGCGAATTTTGGAGTAACTTATTTTTAAATTTACTGCGTTTTAAAGGCACGGGAAAAATTCATGATTCCCTGTTTCCAAGGAAACAGAGAAATCCAATCATCCAGACAAGGAGTGGTAGCGTGTTCATTTTCATTAACTTTTGTTGTATCAGTTATTAGTTACGTTCGAAAAAAGGGGTTACGTTTTGGTAGGGGTAGGGATGTATTTTTCAACAAATTCTGACTCCCGTTAAATGCATGTCGTCTGGGTTTTTTTAAATTTTATTGTTAACGGCAAAAATTCTTACGGCATTTTACTATTTGTATACTTAAATATTTTTTGGGGATGTTTAGGTTAGAATACGTTTTATTTAACCAAAAGTTAAAAATATTTCCACTTTTAATTTTTAATAGAATATTTTTTTTTTTAAAAGTAAATGTATTAGAATTACTTACATTATGTAAAATTATTTTTCATATCAAGTATAAGTATATATATCACCAGGTTTACATTCTTTAAATTTTATATTGAAATATTATTTAAGTAAAATTTATGACAATGACGGCCAAAAATAAACAGCTAATTCATTTCTCTGATTCAGTAAACTTTTATTTTTTTATAAACTTAGTAATATATAGTCTCTCATGTATGTACAAAGGACATGGGTCATTTAATGTCCTACATACTCTAGCTTTTCATATTAATTTCATATTACTGTAGGTGATTTATTGGAAACTTTTAAGTGCTTGAATTACTTTCAGAGATGTGTTTAGGTTTGAAGACGTGTTATTTAGCTACAATTTTAAAAGATGTTTAGGTTAGAATTCGTTTTATTTAACTACAATTTCAAAATATTTCCACTGTTAATTTTAATACAGTCTATTTTTTTTATAAAACAAGTAAATGTGATAGAATTACTTACAGTATTTAAATTATATTTTCACATCAAATATAAGTATGTATATTACAAGGACGCAAATTTATTTTTATTATTAAATATTATTTAAGGAAAAATTTTGACTATTACGGCACAAAATAGCTATTTCACTTCTCTGATTCAGTAACTTTTTAATTTTATAAACTTAGTAATATATAGTTTCTCATGTATGCACAAAAAACATGGGTCATTTAATGACCTACATATTCTAGCTTTTCTTATTAACTTCCATTTTACTGTATGTGTTTTATTGGATTCTTTCAGGTGCCAGAATTACTTTGAGAGAGATGTTTGATTTTTATATTTATTTATCCTAAATGAACTTTGATTTTGGTTGAAACTTTTTTGAAATCATGGCTTGTGCATACTATATATATATATATATATATATATATATATATATATATATATATATGTGTGTGTGTGTTTTCAGGATTTTCAATAGAAGTGATATTGCATACTAATGATTCCGTGCGACATTTATTTTGTAAAGGGCAATTATGAGGGTTTCTACAGTTACATAATTTTTGTTTATCCTCATCAGATTTTATTTTTATTTTTCCCTTATATAAATTAAATTTCTAGTGAAACGAAACCCAGCAGAATTATTAGCTTCATAAGTCCTGATGATTGCGTGAATACGTATGAAACGGTTAGTCATGTCCTATTATACTCACTGTATGTGAAATATTAAATATATTAAGTTAATGTCAAATAATGAGCAATCGAGCACTTTTTCTCCGGCGTGCCGATATAGAAGACTCTCTCAAAAGCCGCTTACTTTATTATTACACATTTGGAACTACGTTCAAGAGGATAGAATAGACGACAAAACTATTTCTTAAATTGAATTTGATTTTAAATGCATGTTATACACTTTCAGCAAAATTAACCATGAGGCAAAGTATCCTCAAATTTTTCAGTGAAGAAGTGAAAAGTATATAAATTTATAAAAAAATCATTCGTACAAAAATTCTTGACACAGTTTTATATTCATTGACTAAGTATTATATAGGAGGTGTCGATACAGAGGAAAATATATTTTAAGATAATTACCAAATATGCACAGTCGATTGTATGTGAGAGTGATATATATATATATATATATATATATATATATATATATATATATATATATATATACAACCGCCTGAAGTATATTCACTCTTGGTAAAGGTTTAGAAGCCGTAGTAAAATGTTTCTTCATATGGAGAATAATTTGTACAT
The DNA here is from genome assembly GCA_903632075.3 of Acanthosepion pharaonis. Classification (NCBI taxonomy): domain Eukaryota; kingdom Metazoa; phylum Mollusca; class Cephalopoda; order Sepiida; family Sepiidae; genus Acanthosepion; species Acanthosepion pharaonis. The sequence continues at coordinate 1,754,116 of CAHIKZ030005276.1, read as the reverse complement.
TTCATTAGGCAACAGTTTTCTAAATTTCCTTACGTAAAATAAGACAGAAAATATATCGAACATAAGTGAATGACTGATAAACGATATCTAGATTTTTTATTCTCTTACTTGTTTCATTAATATTTATGCAAACAGAAAATAATCTGAAAATGACATGTGTATGTGGTATATATATGAAAAAAAATATTTTAATATTACCTTCAAATATTACTCCATCTTAATTTGAATCATAAACTAAGTAAGAAATATTACCCATCTAATAATAGTTAAAATTACATTGATGAATTAGACTCAAACTGATAAAGATGTTATCTTAACGGTCATTTACAATATTATAAGATTACTATTAGTAAAATTTTATATTTTAAATCTTTTCTTTTTTTAATGTGGTTTGAAATATAGTATTCAACTCATATTAAATCCCTAAATTATTTGTAGAGGAGTTGAATATTTAAATTGCTAACAAGCATTAAATTACTTTCTTCGTGGATTTTTTAAACATTCAAATTACTATCAAACGTTAAAATCTGATTTTTACCTAAATTGCTAAAAGTATACCACCCCTCATCTTCCTCCATAAACCCTAAATACGTCTCCTTTCTCTTAACTTCCCCCTATTTTCTTTTTCTCTTTTCTTCTTCCCTTTCAAAATGTCTTTCCGTTGAGTTTACGATTAAATAGGTCAATGTCTGATCCTTACCCACTCCTTCCTCAATATTAATTATGATAGAAAGTAATATAACAATAAACCTTCTCTAAACGCCACCATGTCTCTCACACCACTCCTTGCTACCTTCTCTGTTAAATTACATAAAATTATTACTCCCGTCAAAAGTGCAAATTATTATTTCATGTTGCGTTTCACCGTTTGAAAGTGATGTCTGAAGATACAGAATACTTTAAAAGGTCTCTGGTGAAATAAGCTATTACAATGGAGCCTTAAAGAGATCTGTTTTTCTTTGTATATATATATATATATATATATATATATAATGGACTCTTCTATCGTGAATGAAAATGAGGATCAGCAAGGTGCATTTCGTTTTACACTTATGCATGCTAGCAGGGGTTACTCTGGAAAAAACAGGTAAGAGGAAGATATATTTCATTTCTGCTTTTTTAATTGCGATTCTAGCCCAGATTTGCTGCGGATGACGAAGCCACACTGTCCGATAAATTTTATTGAAGTGGGATTTTGATGGCGTCTCTGCTTCAGAGCTCGACGAAGCCGATCACGCTACTTCAGTCTACTGCCTTCAAAGCCAGTTGACTTAAGGAAACATGACTAACGCCACTCCTTTCGGTTTTGATGCTTGGATTTCCCAGATTTCAGATCAACGTTGAGACGTTTCAAATCGTCTTTCAGTTTTCTTAATAGCTTAACTGGACGCTTGGGGCTTGCTAGTTGTCCATACAGCACTATTTCAGGAAGCCTGTGCTCATACACTCTCACAACATGAGCAGCCTACCTACGTTATATCTTCGCTAGAATGGTTCCAATGCCGGTGCCATTGTTACATTTCTTCAGTATCACACTATTTTTGACACCAGTCATCCCATTTTATATCACATACGTCACAAAGACAGCGCATGTTAAAGGCGTCAAGTTGATATATATATATATATATATATATATATATATATATATATATATATATATATATATATGTGTGTGTGTGTGTGTGTGTGTATTTTTCATTGTAAACTCAACTTTCTAGTGGTTATAATATATTTGATTACATTTAGTATAAGCACAAACAACGAACACGACAAAAATAAATAAAGAAATAGTGAGACAGCTTTCTGAGTCACTAATTGCGTGCGCCAGATATAGGAAAGGATCCAAACATGATCACACGCTTTCTTTCCTGTTTTCTCTTCTAAATGGTTTGTTATTCAGATGCTGGTATGAAAGTCTGCAGTAACTCTCGATAGAGTTTGTGTTACTACTGTCTTTGCTAAGTCACGACAGCATTATTTATTTGGCAATGCAAGGACTAGGGAAATGTATCATTGTGTAATCATCTTTTTGTATTTTTGTATCTAAATATGTCATTGTCTCCTGTGTTACCTACACATTATTTTAGGTTTTTAGCAGTTTCCATTGTTGACAGATTAATTTCCCTTTCTTGGTTGTTATTGCACACACTCGCGAGCATGCGCATACACACCACCTTCATTTCATTTCAGTTTTGTTAATGTTCTGATCTCTTATCTGTTCTCACTGATTATAATACATGGAATAATTTCAAATAATCAAAATACATTTAGTGATAGACTCCATCTTTTATATGATCCTGAATTTCAAGTTTTGCGTGTTTATAATACAGTAAACTAATGCTCTTTTTATCAATAAAATTTCTTTTCGTCTGAACATAATATTGTGGCTAGTGAAAAATTAATCGCATTTTAGAAATCCTAAACCAGAATCCATAGTTAGATTTCAGATTGTAGTTTGAAAATGAAACACCATTGCTTATTTTGGTATGCCATATGTTGATCTTCTCAAAATGGTGGCCACTTAACAGGGTGAAGTTATACACTGATAATTTTCTGCGGGTTAAATACTAAACCAAATGAGATCAGTTGCATTTTAAAGACAAAACGTTTGTTATAGATCAAGCTCTGACATCAGACACATTGAATGCAAGAGTATGTTAACATAATAGTTGTATATGTATATCTTGGGGAGATTTCAGTTGAAGAGTTTGCCATTTTAACGTGTGTTGATTGATACGATTTAGTCGTTAATCAACCCATCTGTGTTACATTTAACAATATTTCTAGTATGTTATGATATGTGTGGGTGTCAAATACAATCTTTTTTGACGTCACTTTCGAGAGGCTTGATTCGTCTCTCTCAAATTTGAGTCCTTAGTATTTTTATTCCTTTAGCTGAATAAGGAACCTGAGAAATTCGGAATAGTAATAAAACTCATTTTTTTATCCAAATACCCAATGTCTTTACGATCTCAAATGTTTTATGTATTTTACGAAACTTACATAAACCATTTTTATTTAGATTTGGAGTCAGCTTTTTTAGTATTTATTAATGTGCCGTCTCTCTTTGGTGCGTGACTGGGAATGCCTAAATTTCCTTTTCTTTTGCTGCTCGAAGTAACATTTAATTCTATGATATAAATCTTAATACGTTTGTGATATTCATCCACTTAGTCAATAAGTAGAAACGTAAAACTATCATGATGCTTCTTCTGAATTCTATATGAGAACAGATAACAAATTTTAACTCAACATATATGATTCTTATTAAAAGATTTATTGTTTGTTTCCATTTTCCTTAAGACCTCAACGTAACTAAAAAAAAACTCCGTCCAGGGTATTTCAAGCACAATTCTCGATTTTCCATTGCAAATATGAATTTAATTTAATTCATATTTTACTTGAAAAATGCACGTAACACTCATGTTTGCACACTGTCTAATGGCTTATATACTTCATAATTCTCTAAAAACGTAGATGCATTGCATATTGTTTGAAAAACAAAAAAAAATAAGTGTTCATTTAATCAGGTATATCCACTAACAAATAGCAATCAGACGAAGTAAAATGGAACAGGTCTTCAAGTGAAGGTAACTCGTAGAGAAACACCTGCAACATCAATCGAGTGTGTTCCACAACTTTGTCGATTTGAACAAAGCTTTTAAATGTCTATGACATGTCGCTCTTTGGCAAATCCTTAGGGAATTCATTGCAGATAATGGAATTATCCAAGTCATCCAGGCCGTATATAAAGATGTCACCAGCGTAGTTCTTCTTGGAAAACAAATGTGAGTATTCTTCCGGACAAATTTCAGCATGAGTACTTTCATCCACATTGTTCAACCTATTTCTTGAGAGAATCATGCAAACAAATCTTGAGCGACAATCATTGTTCAAACTCTATCCGTGGCAGGCCAGTCTGTAAAGTACGTTTTGTAGCTGACACTGGCCTCAAAACAGTGACATGACCAACAGACATTTTGAAGGAGCAGGAGCATATGGTATGGCGGTCAGCTTCAAGAATCTAAAGTAATGTTCAAACAGACATAAACCGTAGTGGCAGAGATTTGATGTGACCTCGGCATTTGGATCCCCACTGCAATTATAAAAGCCGAGGGGATTATATATATATATATATATATATATATATATATATATATATATATATATATATATATATAAATATACACATGCGTGCATGTATATATATACTCAGTGATGCATAGAACCAACACACACACACACACACACACACACACACACACACACACACACACACACACACACACATATATATATATATATATATATAAAGTACTTTAGTTACGGTTTTGTATTTAATTTTTCTTGTGTTTCTATAAATAACAAAAATTTATACATATATATATATATATATATATATATATATTAATGTGGTTAGGAGCATGCATATATATATATATATATATATATATATATATATATATATATATATATATATATATATATATATATAATTGTGTAGTAGCCCAGCAAGCCATCTAACAAAAAATCGTTCAGTCAGTATGGCTGACAACATATTGTATATCTCAGTTTTCTTGTCTAACAACAAGAAATCTCCCTGTGGTTGCGCGCTCGCGTTGCGTGTGGATTAGAAATGTTTTCAAAAAATCCTTTTCTTTATCCCAAATTTGCTTCAATTTTTTTCTTACTACTATATTTTACTGTGAATAGTAAAATTCCTACATGTTGAATCCGATTCGGTCAGATTATTTTTCCTTTCATATTTATCGCATAGAAAATCTCAGTGTTACACATTTTTTAAAGCAAACTTGAAACAACGAAAAATCAGGTTCAATAAATGTAGCCACTCTATTTGTGATCGCTCATCGATAACAACCCGTATGCATTTTCTTGTGTATCTCGAAAAATCAATAATGAACAATGATATTAACTGAAAACAAAGCAGGTGATTTTTCGCGATGTTAGTCTTAGATAGGCAGTACTTCAGTTTTAACCATAAATATTTTTTCGGGAAATTCAACACAGTGCTCCATGCTGTGTAGAGTAAATCGCTATCACGTAAAATTAAATCTTTCATATTCAAATAAGTTTGCGTTGATACAAGAAAGTCATGCGCAATTGAATTTTTTTCAGTAACTATTTGAAGAGTAACAACTTTGAGTCAATGAAATAAGTATATTTGACTTTAGTAAAAATGTCGACCGTTTCATATTAAGCTCAGAGTAAATCTTCCTTTTAAATTGAATTAATTCTATTAATGTATATGATAAAGAGTTCAGAATTTTCGAAAAGACTATTTAGTATGCATAATTTTCCGGAGCCATTTACATTAATTCCTTCTACTGTCGATTTAATATAATTACAAAGAAACGCAGTGTGATTATATCGCTTATCCTGAGTAGCGTCTTAAGGAAAATAATGAATTTTCTAACAAATGGAGACTTATCTGTTTATTCATCTCTTTTCAATTTCCCAGTAGAGATGCATTCTCTCGACACTCCATTTTAGAGAAGCATGCAGGTGTTTCCAGGTAAGGAGCTGGGAAGGACCTTCAGAAAATAATATTGAGAGTAACATTTCCAGGAAATTAGTAGCAATGGAATCAATTATTCTCACACGCTAAATTGCAAATATATACATATTATCATCAGTGTATATATATATATATATATATATATATATATATATATATATATATATGGATCTTCCAATTCATATCTATTTATATTATACAATTTATATCCATTTTATATTATACAATCTCACAGCTTACCGTGAAATCAATATAACTGACATTGGTTTATACAGAGACGATGAACTTATGTTTATAAAGATCTCTACTAACTTTAAAATTGATAAAATTAGAAAGATATTGTATAAAGAATTTAAATGTCTGAACTAAAATTTACGGTAAGCACTAAATTGAAAAAAAGTTAACTTCCTTGATATAACATAAGATTTAACGAAAAATATATACATAACTTATACAAAACCCAAAACTAATCCTTTCTATATACACCTTAATCTAATCATCTTACATGTATAATTAAGCATATACCTTTATCTATCGAAAAAAGAATAAATAAAAATTCAGCAAATGAGAAGATTTTCTGTGAACATAATAATTTCTATAATAAAGCTCTTAAATGCAGTGGTTCCAAAAGGCCAAAACTAACTTATAAAAAAAGAAAATGGAAAGCATACAAAAAGCAGAAGCAGAAAAATAATTTGGTATACACCTCCATACAACCAAATAGTAAAAAATAAATTAGGACAAAAATTCCTTGCATTACTACTAGGATGGCCAGCTCCTTTGATATATATATATAATGGCCAAGGTGCCGTTTTCGACACCTTATGATAGTTGTTTAATATTCGGCATGAAAAATAATCCTATATGGTTAAGGAAATTACTCATATATTTGCAATAAACAGTTTATTAAAGAATATTACTATTACACAAAATTAGACATCATTTTGAAGTAGGCTATAACATTCTTTCTACAATCCTGTAGGACCAACTATTTAGCAATATCTTAGATTCCACAATCTTTACGTGTTATTAACAGTACCCTAGTTTCATCCTTTGCACATTTGCCACAAGTAGGTTTTTTGCATACTTGGCAAACAGTAATCGTAGCATTTGAACATTTTCTACCATGACTTTTGCGACGTTTCTTAGGTTATAAAGAGCTTGTGGAGGGCACCTCTGTAGGATTCGGTAAGCTTCACTTCTGAACATAAGCGTGCCTAAGACTCTCAATGATCTCCAAAATGAAATCCTTCCTACTAATTGATCTCCCTGATGCAAGTTTGTATATAATCCATGCATGTATAACTTCCATATCCAGTATATTACAAAAGACTCCAAGGGGCCAACGTCTTGTAGCACAAAGTGTACTGTACTTTCGGAGGATTTGGTCGACTACGTCTACTCCTACTTTATTAGCATTATAGAAATCAATGACTGCTGGTTTCTTCTTCTCACCTTCCGAAATTGTTGGAGAAATATGCATTGTTGATAAGAGGCACACATTTTTATTAGCCTTGCATTGATAATTCCCAAACATGCCTTCACTTTCATCTTGAAAATTAAATTTGAATTCATACTTTTTCCCCATTTTTTGCAAAGTCATTTCTTTCGACAGATGCTTGCTGTTTCCTCTCACAGTACCGACAATTGAAGTGGTTCTATCTTGCAGTTTCTTTGCAACTTCATAAGATGTAAAAAAAGTTATCTGTTGTTACATTATAACCTTTGTTCTTCACTAATTCAGTAAGGCTGAGCACAACATTTTCCGCTAAGGGAACCCCTAGATTCTTGATTCCTTTTACATGGTTCATCAGTAGGGGATCACATTTACAATGTATTTGTTTCCTTTCTACCTTTGAAAGAACTCAAAATTTCATTCCAAACTTATCAGGTTTATTTGGAATTAATACAATGAATGGGTACCTGTTTTTCATGGGCAATAGCTGTTCGCCAATTGTCAATATGTTGGTATATAGGCACCTTTGCAATTTTCAACAAATAGGTCAGAAATTTCTCAGATGTGACTAAATCTGTCACTTTTGATCCACTCTGACCTTGTGTTTCTGAATCTTTGTATTTTTTTGTAAGCATTTCTAGACATGTTTTCTCCGAATATTTTTGGTCCATAGGTTTAATTCCACAAAAAAATCTGCGCTGTGAGCTTTTCCGTACACTCCCCTTGCATATGACAAAGCAATGTAGGCCTTGAACATTTCTAAGTATAACACAAAGCATTTATCATGATTTTTCTCTTCATTGGTTGTGCATTTATGAATTTTCCGTAGTATAGTTTCATCAATAAATATTCTCCAAGCAGAATATGGGGATTCTGCAGCTACATTTTTCATAGTTTTTGAAATACCAAGAGTACCTTTCAATACCTGACTTTGGTTATATCTTCCTCTCCGAGATGATGATAGAGGTTCCCAGACAATCCCATGCTGTGTTATGATAGTATTTCTATCTGCGGAGGTGCTTGCTTGTATATCTGAAGAGGTACTTGCTTGTCTAGTGGATTCATCTTCACCATCTTGAGAGTCATCAGAATCTGACGAGCTTGAAGAAAATTATTTTTGCGGTAAAAACTCCTTGTCACTATCATCACTTGAAATTTCAACTTCTGATTGGAAGAGAATATTCAATGCTTCTTCTGCAGTATAGACATATTTATTTCCATTACGCCGTGAAGCAGCCATCTCTAATATATTCAATATTTAAGTCAGGAATAACAAATATTAGTATACCCCATACTGAAAGAAAGTGATTATATATATATATATATATATATATATATATATATATATATATATATATATATAATTATGTGTGTGTGTGTATAGATAGATAGCGGACATAAACACAAGTATTATTGCTTGTGAGAAATTTTCAATACATTTACGCTATAAATAGCCTAGGTTTCAAAAACGTCACCTCGGCCATTCAAGGTAAAACCTCAAATATCAGCTATTCCATTGAATATTTTTTAAAGAATTAAGTCTGTTAAGCATCTTTTCTAAAATTCAATAATTGTCCATAAGCCTCAGCATCGAACCAAAACTAGTTATTCCATAGTAATTTGTTGAAAATTTGTAGGTGTCGAAAACGATACCTCGGCTCTCCTATTGTTAATCGTTAAACAATTTCCTAAAGATAGTGAACGTAGTACTATTTTTAATAAAAATATACGAAAATTAAGTTACAGCTGCATTGAAAACTTAGAGAAAAATATTAAAGAACATAATGCTAATATCAGGAATAAATATTTAGACAAAAACTAAGGAAATTTAGACATTATAAAATTAAAAAGTGATGAAGATAAAGAAAATTTAAGTAACTGCAGAAATCCTCATAACTGTCTTCTACAAAACATTTGTCGCACGGAATCATTAGCATACCAATGCAATCTCTCATCTATTGAAGATTCCGAAAATATAAAAGTCTATCTAGTTTGCACAAGGCATGAGTTCAAGAAAAAAATTCAATCAACATCAAAGTTCATTTAAGATAAATAAATAACGAAATCAGACGCCCCTATCAACATATTTCTGTTACTTAAAAGAATCCAATAACTCGACTGCAGTAAAATGGAAATCAATAAGAAAAGCTAGAATATGTAGGTAATTAAATGACGCATTTCCTTTGTGCATAGATGAAAAACTATATATTACTAGGTTTATAAAAAACAAAAATATACTGAATCAAAGGAATGAAATAGCTATTCATTGCTGTCATTGTCAAAAATTTTCCTTGAATAATATTTAAAGAAATAAGGGAGTTAGTAATATACGTATATATATATATATATATATATTTGATATGTAATAATAATTTTTCAATAGTTTAAGGAATTCTATTACATTAATTTGTTTTAAAAAGAAATATAATCTATTAGTAATTAAAAGTAAAAATAATATTTTAAAATTGTAGTGTAATGCAGCGTATTCTAGTCCAAACACTCCTTTTAGAAAGAATCTCTATGCATACAAGTACGAATTTATATGAAATAAATGCCAAAAAAATTTTGTTGTTGATAAAATGACCAGACGACATGCGTTGAACAGATGACATAACTCGTTGAAAAAGGCACCCCTGCCCTAACTAGACTTTACCTCTTTTCGAAAGTAACTCATAATTGATAAAATAGTAGTTAATAAAAAAGAACACGCTACTGCCCCAGTCTAAATGATTGGATTTCTCTGTATCCTTTGAAACAAAAAAATCTATGAATGCTTTTAAAACACAGTAAATTTCGAAATAATTATCCAATATATATATATATATATATATATATATATATATATATATATATATATATATATATAGGGTGTATCAACAAAACTGTCCAAGGCGTGTAACAGCAAAATTGTTCAATTGTTATATTAAACACTGAACTCGATTTTTCCGATGTATTCAGAACACTACTGGACTCTACTTTTGAGCAATAAGGATGTATAACTACTTTCAAAACTTAACAGAGGAACTGTAATGAAATCGATTATAATCGAAAATGTTCATCATTAATTAATCACGGCCTCCAGGCGACTTCGGAAACTTCTGCAAGTATTCTGAAAGGTCTCCTTGTTTTGTTTGGTAAATGCTGCCATAATCCTTGTCTTCAGTTCTTGTTTGGCGTTAAAAGAAGTTATGTTCGTCTTTCAGTCAACTGTGCCTCACACATAATAATCAAGGGCTTGAGTCTGGGGGGGGGTTACGGGGCCAGATGTACGGGATGATGTGGTCGCAGAAATTTCTGACAGCCATTACTGTGTACTCTTGCTTATGTGGCATGGTGTAGCGTCCTTTTTCTAAACACAGGGTCTCCCAGCAGCCACCCTCTTGGCCCAAGGCCTCACTACTTACTCAAATCCCTTAATGTAGACTTTCATGTTGAGACCTATGCCCTCTCTAACAAATTCGGTAGTTCTTTTATTATCTGAAAGATTAGACTGATTTTTCCTAACCACACTGAAATGTTTTTACTGCAGCTTCCGGTGCGAATGCCAAGCAGTACAGCATGTCGTTTCCAAATTTCTGGCGGAGTGAATTGCATTTCTCACAACCAGTACCTAATTGACTCTACCATACTGTGCAGTCGATTAAACCAAAAATCGATAAAGCGCTTGAGTGAAAATAAAAATACGAAATATCAAAAGTTACGAATCACGCCCTTATTACTACTTACGTTAATATGTTGGAGATTTCATATTTAAAATAAACGCCCCTTTTTATTTACTTCAGACGATAACTGTCCACCATAATAACGTTTGAAATGAAAGAAAAAAATGTCTGATTAAATACGAATCCATTAATTCTTAAGGAATTGTTTTGTTTACGTTGTGGATATGAAATTGACCAGATATTCAAGATAAACTGTAAAGCACAAAAGTATCAAATGTAGTCTTCCCTTACAAAGAGAGACGTGTGTAGGACTTCTGCTGGAAAATACCTTTCATTTGACGGTAGGCAATAGATGTAACAAACACTAGTTAATAAAGGCACACACACACTCACACACACACACACACACACACATTGAACAATATAATATTATTAAATTAAAAAGTCATCTATCTTTCTCTGTATGTCTGTCTCTCTCCCTTTATATATATATATTAAGAAATGGACAAAGTCCGACAATTTATTTATTAAAGACATTTTTTTTATGTTTAATGTTCTTTTTTATAGATACAAGTATTTAAGTAAATGCTCTGTTTATAATAAACAGTATTAAATAACATTTACCGGCCTGAATGTAGAAAATATTCGTTCTTTGACAGGATTCGAACCTGCATCCTATACGGAACCGTCATTTACGCTGACGTGCCTTATCCGATCGGCCACAAAGGAGCGTTCGGTAGGCAAGGTCGAATTTACTGCTTACAAACTTCAATCTTCCATGAATCTCGTACATTCATAACTGCTCTGGCGTATCAAATGTAAACAAATGACGTCATATATTAAGAAATGGACAAAGTCCGACAATTTATTTATTAAAGTCATGTTTTTTTATGTTTAACGTTCTTTTTTATAGATACAAGTATTTAAGTAAATAATAAAAAAGAACGTTAAACATAAAAAATGTCTTTAACATATATATATATATATATATATATATATATATATATATATATATATATATATATATATGACGTTATATAAAATAAACCTTGCTCAGTTGAAATCACTATTATCAGACTTGACTTTATTCTCGATAAATACTTACTTAGTTATGTATATCCATAAAAAAACAACGTAAGAATGTAAAGTTTTCGAGCGCATGTTAATAAAGAAGGTATCATATGTTTATTATGTGTTTCACTCTATTTATTTAGAACATATGTTTCAAAAAATGATAATCAGGAAAATTGGACACATTTCATTTTTATTATTCATTTTCTTTTCGCTTTTTCCCTTTAGACCAAACAAACCCCTACTAAACATAAATAAGAGACGTCTTAAGATTTAGATCACGAAATACTCCGAAAGTATTCACATAAAATATATATTGTACTACAGATATTTGTACTACGAATAGGTATTTTAATTGCCGATGTTATATATAGAGATATTGATATAAATTTGCATTTTCGTTTTCATCCTGAGGATTACAGAAGACAATGAATTTTGTATATATTGTTTTCTTCCCAAGGGAAATATCATTCAATATGATTTTTAAAGAAATATTCATAGGTTGATTAGACTCTTGTAGCTTAAACAGCATATTGTCTCGCTATTCAAATCTTCAGTTTTATATGTTTCTTCGAATTGAATACAAATTTAATTACGTAAGTTTCTATAGTGACTGCGAAAGAATAATAAATTCTTTCACAAGATCCTTTCCAATTTGGGGAACTGTGGAAGAAGGAAATACATTCATGATCCTATGTGAGAGTTCTGCCTTTCACAGAAATTAGTCATTGAAACGAAAAAAGACGTAAATAAATTCACGAGACTATGTGAATTTTTGGAACCAATAAAAAACTGCTATCACATGAGTAAATTGGTGAGGACTGAAGAAGGAAAGAAAATAATGAGTCCACACGAACTTCATTTTGATATAAAATAAAGGAAAAAATTAAATTAATCAGAAAAATGTATATAGTCATGTCACTGGTTTCGTTTAAGTTTGTCGCGAACGGCGTTGAAGTGCTTCTTTTCGCGAATTATATTATCGGCTAAACAGCACGCGGCAGTTCAAAGAATTTTTCGACAAAAATCAAAGAAAGATAAGTATTTCAAACTATCTCTCTCCGTCTACTTTTCAATGTACGTAAAATATCGTTGAACATTGAACTCTGTTACCTTTGTCTTAAACATGTTTGGATATTATTTTGTATCAGATAATCTGTTATGAACATTTCCTTTTCATGACAATCCTTTAAAACTAAGACCAAGAATTCTCATTTATTTTCCTGAAACGACGCACGGAAAATAAATCAAGTGAGTAAATTCGTGAATACATACCTGACCTTGTTTTTTTTTTTAAATTACCAGCGTGTTTCCTCATCATTATAATTCTTTCATTAATATTGTTGGCGTGGGTAAATCAATTGTTTATTTTAAGCCTTAAGCCCCACGCCATTATTGGAATTGTGCGTACCATTTATATATTGATGGATATATATGTCATTCTTCCGCAAACTTCGAAATGAAATTAAGAATATACATCTACTGTCAAAATGTCCTAATTACGACGATTTATCTTATTTTCAAATATAATCAGTCGGGGATTGGTGTTCTTAAAATAAACCTAATTCAGCACAACTCACGTGGTTCATTTATTACAACACAGGTGTATACATAGTTAAATAACAATAGGTTGTGAGTTAGAAACGAAAGTATCGTGTCGACGCCATCACTTCCGATTTTGAAGAAATATTCTTGTTAATTTTATGAATTCATAAATTCTCAAAACAAGAATAGCGAAATAACTGAGCAGATAGAAATCTTTAGATTATCTAGGAAACCAAAGTATGAGAAGGACAAAGCCTGATTCAAAACATGATGTATCGTGACTAGAAACTCCGACCCGAAAAATTCTACTTGCTGAATCATATTGCTTAACAATTAAATAGTTATGGCATTGCTAACTGCCCAAATTTTTCTAGCAATTAAATGTGTCTTACATCGAAACACTGTCGACTTACCAACACGTGAGCATCACAAATCAGGTGTAAATGGTTGATTTTACTTTATGATTTGAGCATTAATAAGCATTTATTGAACGACCATACACGACATTCATGCAATCGTTTATCAACTAACAAGAGGATAAGAAATTATCTACACGAAAGTACGTTTACAATCAATAACAAAAGTGAATATTCCAGTTGATATATTAAGTAATTTTGCTTGGTGAAATACATTTTCTACCGACTAATATTAGCCGTAAAACCTTTTACAATTCGACATAATTTGCATTCAATAAAAATCACAAATATAAATATATATATATATATATATATATATAATCATCATGTTTTTGTACTGCAAACATTTAACATTATGTCACGAAAATGATACGAACTACAAAAATTAATTTAACTTTTGATACGAAGTGGGTGTCACAACAGAACTCGGTCGTGGTTGACCGAGAATTGAACAAATATATTCTGTCTATATCCTTTTTTAGAGAAAATAAACTGATGTAAGTGAAAGCATTTCCAATTTAATACATATTTGCCAACGGTCTCTAATTTCGTGTTAATTTCATTTTTTTATATCCAAATCCCATTAAAAGCATTAACAACTGACTAGAAAATATTATACTTATTCTATCTAAAAGTACAAGAAAATCATTGAAAAATATGTAGTTCATTATATTTCATAGTCGTTAGGGAAATCAGTGAAATTTCACTTAAACTACTATGCCTTAAAAATCTCATAACCTCACACACGCACCCTCCCCATATATATATATATATATATATATATATATATATATATATATATATATATATATATATATAGAGAGAGAGAGAGAGAGAGAGAGAGAGAGAGTGAGTTTGATAAAATATAGGCGACCAGGTGTGCTAAATAAGTTGTTTTATGTTGGGATCGAATGCGTGCATGTACTTTCTGATGTTAATATTTCTTCCTCTTTTTTTTTGTTCGAGTGTTTTCGACGTTGTCAGTCCTTTTCAAGAACAATGTAGTGTATGTGTGGTAGACAAGTTTCCATTGGCTACACAATGGTATTCTTTAGAAATCTGTGTGCCTATGGTGACTTCATGTAAATATTGTGGGGAGCGAATCTGCATCAATATTAATTAGTTTTTTTTTTCATTCGCATATTAAATATTTCTTACACATTTCAATATACATGTGGCGAAAGTATTTTTTAATGTCGGCCGTTACATTTTTATAATAATCCCATCTAAGTCTTTTCAGTCTCCCCCTGTATTGGATGCTTTAGAATATTTTGTTGACATCTACTAATATTTGTTTTTATGTTGATATTTGTATTTCATTGTGAAGGATGATATATACACGATTTGAACTTTGATTCGGCAGATGATAAATCATCCTACGAGAATGAAAATGCATAAACAACATTATTTTTTACATAGGGGGGATTTTTTGTATGCTGCCTTATTGTTAATAAATAGATTATTTAAAAAAAAAACTTTTAGATTAATTAATTATTTTTACATCTTTGTTCGGATGGTTAAGTTGAATTTACAGGCGAATTATAGATTTAATTGATTTTTTCATTCTGTTTATCATTAGGTTGCAACGGATTACGGCAGAATCAGTTAATGGTTTGTTGATGTTTATATTTATTTTATTATATTATCATGCTGATAGATCTTGCGTTATTTTTCTAAATCTTTGAGGTTTATTTTCTGTGTATATCAACGTCATCGCTAAGGAATTTATTGTTGATACGTGTCTCTTTAAGACAAGTTAGTTAATTATGCAATTGTGAAGTAATGGATAGTGTCTCGGATTGAGAAATCGGTGAGCCAAATTCGAATTCCTGTCTAATCAGTTACATTCACTTACGTGCTACTAACCTTGGGAAAGGTATGAATCCTCATCTTCTCCCTACCCACCAGCAATGGGTAAATAGCAGGACAGATCGGGTTCTATAGACATGGATGGCAACTGGTCTACCGCAGAAAAAAATGGCAATCTACTTGGGGAAAAATCTGCCTCGTCAGTCATGTATTGAAAAATATATGATCGCCTATGCGTGTATCACGTATGGTACATAACTGACTGATAATGTGTTTAAAGAAGAGCTTATTTTCTCGCGTTAAATCATAAGGGTGTTAACAGCTATTTTTTAATCTTTGAGGAAATACAGTTTCCTAATGATGGAAACACAACTTTCTATTAGGTAATTTTTAAACTTATATAATTGTTACATTTATGATTTTTGGCATCCGTTAAAACACCAAGGAAAGGGATTTTATTATTAACATTGAGTTCGTATTCAGTGTGTAGGGCGGTGTTGTTTTCGAATGATTCTTTTATGTATTTTATTCCCTGTTCATTTTTCTTATATAAAAATATCCACGATTTAAAAAACATGTATGAGGAAGGTTGACTGAGATATATTATGTGCGTGTCGTGTAGAAATACGATAGAATAGGCCCGAGAGGCGAACTCATCGCTGTTCTTCCAATGTGTATGTAGATGTTAACATAATTGTCATAAAAATGTAATTATGTTTCACAAGATAGAAGTTTACGTAGAATGATTTGCCTAAAATATAAGAAATGGGAACGAGGGGTGAACGTCTAAATTTTTTCAAAACTCTATCTATATGCTATTTGATTATATATAGGAATGACCTTTTAACCCCAGCATACTTTGTCACTGAAATACGGGAAGTCACCACAAAAAATGAAACATATGATGTACATTATTTAATACATGTCCAGCAAACGTCGGTTTCTTTGGAATCTGAAAAGTATAGCAAGAATGATCAATTTCTATACACTTTGCTCTCTACTCTCTAACATTTCATTGCCAGAGATTTAGTCATACCATATTGATTCTTGAATCATTAATATCAGGTTATCAATAGTATGCACTCAGTTGACTTCGTTTTACATTTAGTTTTCCTTGGAGATAAAATGATATAAAACCAAATAAATATTCAAGAAACTCTCTACATTATAAAGCGTGTTCGAATAACTTGAACCGATTTTAAATGTGAATTAAGTTTAAGTGTCCAATTATATTTTTCTTTGAGATTTAACAACTGAAGTCTTTGGCAATTTCAACCATGGAAAGATTAACAGCAAAACAACGTGTTAAAGTTCTCGAAGCCTATTAAAAAAATGGACGTTCAAACAGAATTTGAATGAGAAGTTCCGAGGTCGCATCATCTCTCCAAACAGCGAAGCCAATTGGCCACCAAGATCGTGCGATTTGACGCCCTTAGATTTCTTCTTTTGGGGACATCTCAAAGTCATGTACCAACAAACTGAAGGATGAGATAATAGGGCATATTTGATGAGATCGGGGAGCAACTATGCAGTGAACTCATCAAATATTTTGACCATCGAGTGAGGGGTGTGCTGCCGAAGATTTGGCGGGCATTTCGGAGATATTATTTTTCCCACATAAAAGAAATGACTGAAATAACATGATCCAATAAAGAAATAAATTAATTTCCACGAATAACACTGATTTATTTACTGCTTTGATCCGTCTTAATGAAACACCCTATACTAACATAAAATTGTAATGGTTTCTTGTGGTATATGACAGTTCATACTCGTATTTTCACAGCCTCCGAATTTAAACATAATTTTCCATCATTTTTATTGGTGTATTAATTTATAATGCGATAGTTGTGCAATGTAAAGCTACATGGAACGAGAATTGTAGAGTTCGCATCCAGTCGTCTTTCTTCATATTAACTTTTTTGAACATAACATCTAGAAAGTTATGAATTCAAAGAATATTCCAAAATTGTGATAAATAGTAGTGGACATTGAGCTGTTCCGCTTTGGATGTCAACCATTCAAGAGAAGTACATCAATGAATTCACAATCCAAGTACATAACACAATATGCAGCTTTTAACAGTTCCTGAAATTACCAATGACCATGTGATCTGGACTGCAGTCAGATTTGGTAGATTTATGTATACATGTACGAACCAGTATTTTTGAAGGTAGTTATCTTTTTTCTCATGTAATATTCACTTTTTAATTTCTTGTGCTAAATTTTTAAATTTCTTTTATGTATGCTCACATTAATTTTATGTTAGAGACGTGTCAAAACTGCTTGAAAGCTTAACATATTTTCAAACTGAATAAACCTGGCAGTCATATTTACTGATGAAAGACATACATATATTTTTTAAATTTTCTTACAAATCGTGCTGATATTCCAGAAATTCACACTTGAGTAAAGACTTTTAAAGGTAGAAACAAATATATACTGAAAACATTTTACATTACCAGGAAAAATAATTTTCTATTCAATTCGATCAGACATATGTATATAAAAACATTTTGAATACATTGAAAATATAATAATTTCAGAAGTTTATTTCCGGAATGAGGAAATTTGCGACAAATTCAAACGATTTGACATATTTATAAGGACAGATTTTCAGTAATTATCAGTCGATACATCTTAAGATTTGTAGTTAATACAAATATTGATATGATAGTAATATTTCGTCTTTTAGTATACTTGTCAACGAAATAGAATCAGAGATTGGTGGCAGTACATACCAATGACCTATCATTATTGTAACATCATATGATATTAAGGTACGTAAATACTGACCTGTGTATTTGAATGTGGATGAATTTACGCTTATTGAATTTCAGCTCTACTTGCTGAAAACAGACGCAGAAGTGGAAGTAAATAAAAATTTAGGCAGCGAGTCTGGTGCGTATTATCATTGGCGACACAAACACGCGGGAAAACCATGCCCCAGGAGGCTGGGACAACTGTCACCACACGAAAAGATTGGTGTTCAAATGTGAATCATCAATGACGTTATGAAGTTTTTTTTTCTTTCATTTGTAGCTAAGAACTGATTCTACCCATTCGTATATATTGTTTCCCGTATTTTTGGAGTTTATTTTGAAAAAAAATGAGTGTGCTATTTTTTAAAAAGCAATTCGTAATAAATTTGTATAAAATTCCTTCGATACACAAAACCTAAATGATGGGCATTAACTGAAGCAAAACAACAGATGCACAAAAGAGACACATAGATAGATAGATAGATAGATAGATAGACAGATAGATAGATAGATAAATATTTCTAACAACTCCGTCACGTTACTGGATTCAGTAATATGTTTTCCGTAAATCTATATAAATTCGTGCTACATGGATCTATGTTGATACTTATCCTTGCAATGACATCTGAATCCCAATTTCTCCAGTCATGCATCACTCATAATGCAACACATACCTTTTATCTGTTGCTATATGATTGTGAAATGTGGGTTCTTTTTAGTTATTTAACTTTTTTATTAATTTATGTCCTAGTCATGTAAAATGTTATTTTGCTTTATTGTTAATCACAACAGGGAAACAATACATCTGTAGCAGACGAACAAATACATTTATTATACAAAAAATATTTAAATTTTAGCTTAACGCGATGCATTGGCTGAATATTTTGTAATAAACTTAGGAGATCAAAAGCAACTAATATATTTTGACAGTCACTATTCATCGATTCTTCCTTTGTCTACATTGACTATAAAGATAAACAATTTATAAAGAATAAAGTGCATGATTCCTCTATAAATACACAGACACACAAATATATATATATATATATATATATATATATATATATATATATATATATATATATGTATGTATGTATTTACTCCTGCTTCAATAGTTAATCCGGCATCGCTGATAAAACTAACCTGGCTATAAGTCTGGAAAAGGACCTCCAAGTTGTTGTTAACTGGGACAGGAAATGGCTTATAAACTTTAATGCTTCTAAAACCAAACTCCTGTCATATACCCACCATAGATAACCCTCCCTTCCTCTCAGGTTGGCTGATGCACAATTCCGCGAGAGCGCCTCTCTGCGCCTACTTGATCTCAAGCTATCCATTGACCTGAAGTGGAACGACTACATTGGAATTGGTTCTCTCTGTGGTGCAAGAAGTTTTTTTCTCGACTGAGTCCATACTTCAAATCTACAAATGAACCATTCGTTCTTGCATGGGATACTGCTGCCATATATGGTCTTGTGTTCCCACTGATTATCTCGAGGTCCTCGACAAAATCCAAAGACATATATGCAACGTGATTGGTCCTGATCTACAGTCATTTTCTCAAAGACGGGCTGTGGCTTCCCTCTGTCTATTCTACATGTATTTTCATGGCAAATTCTCTGAGGTTTCACTTGTCACCAAATTGCAAGAATTTAATCGTGCTACTAGGTTGGTATCTCGATTTCATCCTTTGACTGCCAAAGCGGCTAAATTTAGTCTTCCCTTCTACTCCAACAGCTTCTTATGTCGCACTTCCCGTAAGTGGAACTTCCTCTCAATTACATGCTTCCCTGATAGTAACAATTTTCAAATATTCAAATGTAATGTCAATCGATGCCTTGACCTTGATCCCCATCCTTCTCTTTATCCTTTTCCCAAACACTCATCTTTCTCCTTATTCTCATTCTCTTTATCCCCTTGCATGTCCGTGGAACTTCCCCCTTGCTCGGGATGATCTGCCTTAAAAAGAAAGAAAAATGAAGCATCAAAAAAAGTTACAGTTGAAGGATTATGAAAAGAAATGCATATGAGTTTAAAAAAAAACACTCATGAAATAAACATGCAAAATGAAGATAATAAAAAAAATCAATAAATAGTTTTTTTAGAATTAAAACCCAATGTCAAATCCTGGGAAATTACAAGGAACAATACATTGTGTATAAGCAGTTAGTGACAAGTGAGCACTATTACACTTTCGCATCCCCACCTCCAATACTATTTTATTTCCTTGATTACTTTTTCCTGTTCCTTATTTCCTGTGCATTATGTTCAGAATATCAAAAACGCATTTTTAAACATATTTAAATTGAAAGTCAAGGCAAACATACCATTATTACATCTTTTCGCCCACCCACTTTATTTAACTTGATAAATTCGACGCTGTGCTCTTTAGTGATTATATTATTTAAAAGCAGAAGACTTTCAAAAATAAAACACACATCACGGCAAAACTGATTTCATTCATCCACAGTTTTGGCGTAGGAAATTTCGAAATCCTCTTTTAGTGTTTCTACAGCTGGTACTCGGCCTCTTCCGAATGCTTATTGTCTTCTGGCAAGTTTTAGATCTACAACGCCTGTTACCAGTATTGCAGTCCATACTGAATGCTGGGGAGGTGGTTGCGAAAGTGTAATAGTTCCCTAATGAATGAAAAGAAACACGAGGGAGTTTACACGTGTTCTGTTTTTATAATTTTGTTGTACCACAAGGGAGGCTCCGGACGAAAACGCGGAAAATTTCATTCCTCGCGTGCAGGATATCTGATTGGTCGGAACTGAACAATCAGCGAGCTAGTTTTAAGTTGATTAACCAATGAATGCTTGTTATATATTTTGTAAGATTGTGATGGTCAAAATTACAACAGGGATACTGCATTTCCTAGCACGTGTGAACTGGCTTATTGTGGAAGATTCCACAAACTGTTTTCGATAATTTCGGATTATTTTCACATATATACTTTCAGATTTCTTAAGATAATACATTCTAATCCTCAAAAGTGAGAGATGAGAGCAGGTTTCTTTAATCCCCTTGACAGGTCCCTATAATTCTAGCTTATATTTGTAATGCAGCTATGAGATTGGGTCGACTTCTCTGATTTCTAATTCCACTCATAGGCGCTTCGGGATAGATTCAGGCGTGACAAAAATGATAGACTCTATTCTTCTTTTCATATTGCATATGCTTGTGTTCTTTAGCTAGTTCCACGGAAAAAGAGTGAAGATTTTTTAAAAAAATATATACTTTTTAAAGTATTCACTCTCATTTAGTTCCATTCTGTGGACTGCTTGGAATGAGATATTAACTGACAAGATTTTCTTCCTTTATCCCAGCTGTCTGATTCAGTTTTTTCTTTTCAATTCGTTCGAATCTTTGGGAGTCTACCTGGTGAGTCTGTTTTTATGACACACTTGAAGAGATTTAGTTTTGTGGCATTACATTTTAACTTCAAAGTCAAATCTTATTCATTTCTATACGGGATACTGGATTCGTTATTGCGTTTCTTCTGTGCAAATTAGCTTATTGCATTATATAACTGGTAGTTCCTATCATACGGTGTATTACCTTAATTTATATCACAAATCCTATAACAATGCTACTGGCATTATTCTAAAAAGGCTACTTGAAAATCGAATCGATGTAATAATTATTAATACCGATATACATGTGCAATAGAACCAGGGTTTTTGGCCCTCAATATTTTTATTATTCTACATTTAAAATCGCAATAGATTTGTAATTCATAGATCGTTTATTCATTCGTTTACGGCCATATTATTTTAATGACATCTAAAATATTTAGAAAAAGAGATTTAATGAACAAATAACCCAAATCTTCAAAATTATCACCCATCACATAGCTCAGTAAAGGTAAATCAAAAGCTCAGGGGTAAGTTGATATGCTGATTTTCCTTTATTTGCTAGGTATATCTTTGCGGATTTATTTATTTAATAAAGAGATTTGTTAATATTTTAATTTTGAACTCATCATTAGTTCATAATAATTTTGGCAATAATAGAGAATAACTTACATACAGAGTGCATTTTATTTCTTTCTTTTTCCAACTGCAAATTCAAGCCTTTTCTGATGGATGACCGCTTGCGAAGGACAAATGCCTCAAGCTTGGGCGTGCAACTGGTGTAATAGATAATGACACAGAATTGGAAATCGGAAAGCTGAATACCAATTCTTGTTTGGTCCTTTATATTT
This sequence comes from Acanthosepion pharaonis, assembly GCA_903632075.3. Classification (NCBI taxonomy): domain Eukaryota; kingdom Metazoa; phylum Mollusca; class Cephalopoda; order Sepiida; family Sepiidae; genus Acanthosepion; species Acanthosepion pharaonis. Next base: position 1,731,652 of record CAHIKZ030005276.1, on the reverse strand, counting down.
GAAAATACCCAAGGGAGAGTTATGAAGCTACCTCTCATCCCTCATCTATGGGTTAATTAGTAGTTGAATCAGTAAAAGAGATCTATCACTAAAACAATTCGTAAAACGCAAAACTATTTTCTGACTTTAAATAACCTACAGGTGGTTGATAAGCCTTAAAACTAAATCAAACAATCTAGTTTCCAGTATTCAAAATAAATCTATGGGAAATTCTAGATCGCTTGTCTTTCTTTGACAAACGTTTGAGACGCAATGAAAGACAAATAGTTTTTCATTGCGTCGCTTCTCAAATATGTTATAAACTAGGTACCATACTTTTTAATGGAAAACCGAATAGCATAATAAAATAGGCCACACACGTAATAAAAAAAAAAATTTAATCGTCAAAATGTTTATGCTATTATTAAGTTGTTTATTTTCTTAATTATTTTAATCCTTTCTAGCACGTTAGAAATTTTGGTTCAAAATCTTTTTTTTTTTTACGTTATCGGTGGAAGATGTAATTAAAAATATTAGTTGTTTTATTTTTCTGGAGAAAACATTGATTTGGAAATTATTGCATATCATTGTCGGATTTCGATAAAACATTCAGGAATTGTTCACAAATGAATGAAATTATTTTTGAAATTTTTTGTTTTAGAAAATCTTGTTAAAAATTTTATGTTCCCCACTCTTATTTAATTACTCGAATTTTCGAGAAATTTCTTTCTATTTCCAGATTTTTTTTAGTTAAAAGTAGGACTCTTTGGAGAATCTAAATCATCTAATTTTTTTTTCAGACCTTTGTTATTCTCAATGAAAATCTACTCTGAATAGTAAGTTATAAAAATGTAATTAAACTATAACATTCTTTAATTAGAAAAGCTCTTAATTATTTTTCTAAATAAGATATATTAAGGAAAGTATTGTTTGAAAAATAGAATTCTTCCAATGAATAATGAATTTTTACAAGATTTTTTCATGTTTTAAATGTTTTCATTATAATAATTTATAATAGTTTAAAATTCGTTTAAAATTCAGTATTACTCTATTTCTTGGATGTGATATATTAATTAAGTAGAAACGAAATTTACGAATCCAAAATTGAAAAAAAAATAATTGCACTATTCAATATTTTGACTTTAATTGTTCCCTTTTTCATTTATGATAGCCTAAACATGGCACTATTATGAAAAGTCCCCGTGATTGTATGGAAGAAAAGAAAAAATGTTTCTTGTTATCTAATTTTAATTAAAGTTTATTAACTATTAATGATTAAGCAATATTCTAATTATTATAAAAAAGAGATTAATGTTTTCATATTCTTATTTATTTTTATTTAAATTTCATCTCTTATCAAAATTTAAAATCAATTCAAGAAATTTTTATAGTACTTTAATTTTTTTTTTATTTTTTCGTAAACACTCTTCAAACGTAACTAAAAGTTAATAATATATTAAATAATTGCTGAAAATTTGTTAATTTGTATAACTTACTAGCTTGTTAAAAACAAAAAAATACGTTCACTTAGATATCGTGAATTTACGTCAATTCTGGTCATCCATAATAGCTGTCATCACCTCGGAACTTATCTATACGTCAATAATTGTCAATAAAAAACAGTACCCTTCTTTAAGAAATGCTTATTATTTTTTTATTATATATGTCAGAAATGTATATCTAAAATCAGATTAATGTAAAAAAATGACCACTTTTAAGAAACATTTTTGACATTCCAATCTATATAATGAAATATGAAATACACCTGAATATGACATTTCAGTCAATATAATTTCTGTTTGAAATACACCAAAATATTTTATTTACTAAGAATAATAACTTTAACCATTTAACTTTCAATTAAAGCTAAAATGATATATTCAAGAATGGTTTTCTCATTTGAAATTTCATTTTAAACCTGACGTATCGAAAATTTATACCGAATTATTGGAGGTACCTATTATAAATATTTTTTGATCTCGATCCGAGAGGGTATGTTGATTTATTGCTATTCAGTATAAAAATTGTGGCACAAGGCAAAAAGGGGAAGTGATGTAAGTTTGGTCAACATTAACTATCATAGACCAAGCTTAACAGATTCACGACCAATATATTCATTACACCAGAATACATCTATCAACATTCAATCCGACATTTACCACAATACCTCATATTCGCAGACAACCAACAAAGAGCCCCATGTTGTAAGAATTTCCTTAAATACAAAAAATTCAAAATGTCTCTTTTCTTACATTATCATTTTTTTTTAAATTTTCTTATAAAAAATTTAACGAATCATGAAATGAGGTGGAAGTTGATGAACCCAAAATCAAAACTAAAATGCAATAATATAATCAAAGTAAAATAACACATAATAGTAGAAAAAGTCCTCCCCCCACCAAAAAAAAAAATTAAAGTAGCTATTGTATTTTTCTTTTAGACAAATAATGTTGAGGGAAGGATAAAATATTAAATGACGGAGGTGTGGAATCAAAAACTGGCAGAGTCGAGATGAGAAATTGAAGAGAACAAAAACAAATAGGGATATTGACATGGATTATAAAAAAAGGGGATGCTGGGAACATTCCGGAACAATACTTACTCACATTAAATAGTTGAATAAATTATATCTATCTGAATCTGGGCAGGGTTCACAAGAAACCACCCCGTTACTTCAAAGTTTGGCTTAAAAAAGAAAGTCAAGGTTCCCACCATTCTCACGGAGCAACCTCGCCACTTTTATCCGCCTTTCGTTGAAATCTGTCGATAAGCGAAGCTTTCTATCAGTTCTAATCTACGTCTTCACCTGAGGCTCAAAGAACCCGACATGATCCTTATGTGAATAGCGATCATATCGCAAGATTTCGTCACAACGACTTCCACACATCCGTCTTTGCCAAAGTTAGCAACATGAGAAACAACATTCATTTCACCCCAGAGATCGGGTCGTCATATTTTCGGAAGTGTATGCAAGATGGATAGACACGAAGTGTTCGGCATTGATAGGACCCGTCAGTTTGCCGACATCGTCCCAGAACGGGGGCATATGTGGACAACGATAGAAGGCCTGCATACCCGTTTCTAATAAACCAAGATCTCTCCGATGACAGTCAAATAAATCCGCTCAGAGCCATCTAAAGGATACGCTGTTGAGAGATAAAACGTTCCTGATCAGTCCTTCGGTAAGCGAGAACTCAGGGTTGCTGCGGTAATCCACCGTTAGTGCACAAGACAACAAAAAGCGCAAATCTGTCGCCGACAAGCCGAACTGCCAACAGAGAGGATACTTAGAGACCCGCTTCACTAATTCATGATACAATAGTCTTCAACGCCTTGAAAGATCAGTGGACCACAGAATGACTTTCAAGGCCAATCGATGTTCGCAGAGGAATACCGACTGATTTCGGGGCTTACTACGGCGCTCAGCAGTAGGAACTGGAGGAATGATGGTAAGGTTAGGGAGGGTTCCCAACAACTCCTCACCAAGATCGAGTCTTCTGTCAAGGCATGGCATAGGAAAGTTAACCTCAATGCGTGACGGCGGCTCATCAAGTGTGCCATGCCCAGCCGCTCTTGACACTTTGACTGTACCTCCGACCAATATTTCTTCATCTGGGGCCTGGTACCTAACTGCACCCCAAGAATACTCTCCAGCTGAAATGGCCCGGAAGCGCGACACCTCCCAGACACCTAACCGCAACCCGGAAGGCTTGTGGTCAATCTTGGGCCCAGTCACCTTCACGTACCGTTCAAACGCCTTCTGTACAACCTCAATGTTGCTGCGGCAAGACACGAAAATGGATACATCATTGGAGCACGCGAAATCTTGAGTAATACCACAGACAGAGATTCCACATAGAGCCGGACTGCACGCTCTGTTTTTTAGCTGGTGGAGGAGGTGCTCCAAAGCTAAAGTATAAAGGAGGGGCATAAGCCGGTAACCCTGTCAAACCAACGGTGACAGCGCAAAAGCGCGTACCGTTTTCCATTCACCTGTACCACAGCAGTGGAGGAGCGATACTGGAGGCCGATCCACGTGCAGGACTCGGGTTTGAATCCAACGGCCTGCAAAACGCCTTGGACTGTTCCAAATTTATCAACGCAACTAGATCGTCATTTTTTACACCCTCTAGGATCGTGCGGATCTGATGCAGGTTACTCCGAATTCTTCGTCCCTTCACAGCACAAGTCTGCTTGGGTCACAACAAACACTCGCCGCGTGACTGCAAATGCTCCGACAAGGTCTTGGCCAAAATCTTTAAATTTGTGTTTGTTTGAGTTATGAGCCTATAATCAACTAAATCCCGCTCATCATCCTTGCCTTTTTCAACAGAGTGATCACACCCCAGTAGATGCTGTCGAGGATGACCCCTCCTGCCGGAATCTGCTGTTGAACACGATAATCAAAATCGGCACAATGATGTGCGACCACATTAATTAAAATTCGTAGGTCAGACCATCAAATCCCGGAGGCTTACACAACCAACTCTCTTCAATGCTAATTAAACTTCGCCTTATGAATTCACCCTCGCAGCTTGCCGCTTCAGTCAGCGAAAGCCGAGGAAAGTCAACCAAATACTAGCGAAATTCTTCTGAGCAACCTCCTTGATTAAACGGATCTCGACATGCCGCCGAAATGCCACGCACGTGTTTTTAGTCGACCTCAGAAAATCACCCCTTCGTGGTAACGACCACCCGAAATTGTCTATTTGAACCTAGTCTGTAGTTTCCCTTGCGCAATTCTGCACCCATATTCACGGCTTCGTTAGACATCTTTTTTAACCTATATCTAACTACTTGGGTCCAGTGGCACTCGCTAGCCGCACGCACTAGAGCCTATCTAGCCGAATCTATCTCTAAGGCATAACCCCAGTCTCCACACAGGGCAGGTTATACTCACCTTTTAAGTCTCGTCTAAGTCGATTCGTTGGCTGTATTCGCTGGAATGCTACACTTAAGACTATCTCAGTAGTTGTTCCCAATAACCGCCCCACTAGTTCCCACTGCACTTATCTAGTTAGCTGTAGCCTGAAGACCACATGTCCGATAAGAACAGATTGAACTTCCAGTGTTCAGTCATTTTAGACCTATCACCTAACGCCTCTCGGGCACAAAATGTGTCTTTGACCCGAATGGCCTAACCAGTGGGACGTGAGAAAATCTAACAAATCTAGATCGACCTTTCTCACATTCTATCCAGACGGGGTAGACGGCTATTTAAAAGCCAAATTCTCTTACTCTGAATGATTCACCCGAGACCAAACTCGACAATCAGATCCACGAAACTACAATTGCCTGACCTCCATCTATGTCTACGCCCTCTCTATCTTGGGGTCTAGGGTGGTATTCCATTACCCCAGTAAAATAAAGCGCCACGGATCCACTAGGAGCGGCCCCGACCGATGGAAATATTAGATACGTTTCGTCTGACCGTTTTGTGCATGAACCGCAACGATCCAAAAAGAACTACTATACACGGCAGTATCGACCACAATCAAACGGCCCACCACATCGAATGGACACATTCCAACTTCTCCCACAGATTGCTTTTAACCATATAGGAAACACCTCTAGCTAGCTGGCCCCTGTATGCTGAATAGACAAAAAATTCAATAGACAGCACACTAGCATTAACATCAAAGTGTGTCTCTTGGTTCGCGGCCACATCTACACCGATGGACAAGACATTACAAAGCAAGTGAACAGCCTTAATCCGATCTCACAAATCCCAGGACATGAAGCTGGCTCGATTGATAGATATTATTTAAGTTAATTCCTTAAACATAGATTGGATTGAAATCTGCGGGTGTCAGGACCCGACTGATTGTACCAGACTTCCGGTATCAATATCGAACATTATTTATCCATGCGGTCAAAACTTTGGTTCTTCCTCTATCGCCAGCAGGATGTTTCACATGACGTTGATCATACGGGGCGTTAAATTGACTCCATTATTGAGACTTTTCGGGCTTTCTTCATTAACTCCATGCAGACACCAATCAATTTCCTCAAATTTGCATCTGTTGTCAGCATGGATATTGTCCTTGTGTTGATTACCTCTACAAGCGAGAAAACAGAAAAGAATTTATTTCCCAAATTGAATTCTTCATACTCCTCCTTGACGTAGTCATAATATTCTTGACCTTTGTATTTGGGAATGTCGGACGTCCATGTCAATGGGCTGGCTGCTGATAGAATCCGAACATGTTGCAGAGGAGATTCCGCCATATTTGCGGGAGTTCCGCACTAGTAACAAAAATCCCAAAAAGATAAAATTCGACAGATGGCGACAAGAAGAAAGAAAGAAAAAAAAACACTCAAGGACGAACGTAGACAATACTATCACTTACTTTTGAAATAACTCGAAGTACGAACGCAATAAATATATAAATAAGATCGTAGAGTGAATGATCGCAGAACAAATCCCCCCTTCTTTATAGGCAGAGGTATGTAAATGCACGCTGGGATTTTTTTAGTATCTGTCTATATTTCTGAGATGAGGCATTGTGTAGACTATTTAAATTATTCGGACTATTGTCATCATATTTGTCGTCGTTCCCAGAGAAAAGCGATACTAACAGCAAAAATAGCAATATTAGTTCTGGTAAAAAATTTTTGCTGAAGACATACCCGGTTAACGCATTAGAGAACTTGGAGAGGGGAATTAACTGATGACATCCATTAAACATGGCACGTGGAACTAGGACAGTCTACCACAGTGAGCGAAATAAAGGATTCAGTCCGACATTCCAACCACCTGAAGAAGGCCGGAGCGTAAAAGGACGGAAACATTGTAATAAATATGGCGACAAAGATGAGGACAATCGTCCGAATAATGTAAATAGTGGGACTTTTTTTCTTAACCAATAAAATAGGCCGTTTTGATTTTTAACATGATCTGTCTTGTCTAGAAGACAGATCGCTATGTTCGCTTGTCCAAAATTTTGTATGGCGACGCCATTTCTTAGATGGTGAAATTTTCACCTTCTTTGTTAATTTTCTTTGCATATATTGTTTACTTGATATTATTTAATTTTTTTCTGTTCCCTTTCCTTTTTATTGAAAACTTTGTTAATTCTGTTGGACAGTCCTATTAATTATTTTGTATTTCACCATGGCCTCTTGCTTGTTTTATTTTGTTTTACGTTTATTTGTAAAGTTAATTTGCTTTTTTTTCTGCACAGCATCCTTTTGTCTGCATTTCTTCCCTTGTTTCTTTGAATTCTACTTTTCCTTGCTGTTATTTATTTGCTTGTATTACAGCCGCTGACCAATCTTTTGACCTATGTTATAGATTTTAATTCATCAGTGGTATTAAACAATTCGTTCTTTTCATTTTTTTATATTCACAGTGTGTGGATACAATTTCAATTAGTCAGCGTGATCTAAAATGTTATCTATAAATTTTTCATCGATCATATACATCTAGTAAGGATACATTTCTTTAACAGTACAACACACTGTACATTATGACATTTGATTAAATATTTCTGCCGTCTGAATATAGTCAGTTTTCTTTCTAATGTCCGCATTGTTTAAATATCTTAGAAAACATATTCAGAAACTTTCCATTTTCAGATATGATTTTGTTTTAATAACGGACATAGTATCACTAAAAACGATGCAAAAACTAAAGGGACACAGTCGTATTAATGAAGCAGACATTAATTTAAATATTTTAAGTGCTGAATTAAAATTCTAAAATAAAATGTATTCTCCAAACGATTTCAATTTTTTTAAAATTACCAGCATTTGCAAAATGTAATATAATTGCTAAACTTGCGTTTCAAATTTGTTCGTTTGATTTTTTTTCTCTTTATTTGTCTCTTCCCAGAAGTAACTACGCCATTTAATATCCTCTTGTGAATTCAATCTTATTTTTCTAATTGATGTTCTTCATGATATTGGAGTGTTTAAATTTGAGTTGAATTTCTCGTTTGAATCATTTGATTACAATTAATCATAATTTTAACTGCCCTCATGTATCTTTCCTTCCTTTTTACCCTGCTGCTACTGGATATTCACTGATGATTCTAAGCAGAGAACACCCACCTACCAATTACCTACTCTTCACCTTAATATACTAGAGTTTCTGATAAACATCGCATGGTCAGATTTTTCTCTGGTTCGCAGATCGACTCTCCAAAAAAGTTAACTGAATTGTACATTCGTTGAAGTAAATTAACTGGAAGTAAAACCCAGGACAGATTTTTTTCTTTTAAAATTCTGTGAGCTAGGTCTCTGCCATTTTTTAATTCTTGTTTGAACTGGTGATTTAATTATTTTTTTATTCTTTTTTTTTCTCTTCCCAGAAGTAATCTAATGTTATCTAATATTCCCATTCATTTATTTCTAAGTTCTCGGTCTTATTTGAGTGCTTAAATTTGAGTTAATTTTCACGTTTGAATCGTTCGTCATTTTGATGAGAATTAATCTTAATTTTAACAGCCATCGTGATTTTTTTTAATTATTTACTTTCTCCTTTACCATGCCGCTACTGGCAATTCACTCATGATTCTAGGGAAAGACTCCTCTGCTACCTATTACCTTCTGCCCCCTCCATAAACTAGAATGTCAGTTAAACATCGTGATATATCCCGGAAAGGGATATATTTGTTCGAAGTAGCAAAGTGGTTGTTGACTACCGTAACCGGGTAGGGCAATCTAGAAGGTAACCGTAATGGACTCGTCCTCGTCGTAGTGGTAGGCAATAGGCGAAGACAATAGGCGTAGTCCATTTACCTCCACATCAGTCTGTATTTATGGCTGACATCAGCCAATCATATTACTGTAAGGGGGAACCCAGGTGTATGCATATTCATTACATCACATCGTGTGGTCAAAAAATGTTATGTGGGCCTTAGAACGAAAGATCAAATAAGTTACCTGAATTGTACATTCTTTGAAACAACTTAATTGGAAGTCTAACCCTGGATTGTTATTTATTGTTTGTTTTTTTTTTATTTTAAGTTCTTTCAGAGGTAGGTCTCTGCCAATTTTAATTCTTTCTTTAATTTATAATGGATATCTCGATTTTATCTAAGTTAAAATTTAGTAACTTTTTTTTTTCAGTTTAAAAACATAACAGGAATATATAGGCATACCTATAGCCCGTTCCATACTCCCCACTTCTTCTGAAAATTCAACTCAAATTTAAACACTCCAATATCATGGAGAACATAAATTAGAAAAAAGAAAATAGAATACAAAAGGGGATATTAAATGGCGTAGTTACTTCTGGGAAGAGACAAATAAAGAGAAAAAAATCAAATGAACAAATTTGAAACGCAAGTTTAGCAATTATATTACATTTTGCAAATGTTGGTAATTTTAAAAATTTTGAAATCGTTCGGAGAATACATTTTATTTTAGAATTTTAATTCAGCACTTAAATTATTTAAATTTTTTCAGGCCTTGTAGAGGCCTTGTCTCCTGTCCATAAAGGAGTAGAGACCTTGTCTGCTGTCCATAAAGGGGTTCCTGCGTCCTTTTCTTTTTTCAGGCCCTAGTGGTGCTGTGATGATTTTTTTGTGATATATGTGTATGAATGCAACGTCTCTTCATACTAAGGGTACTGGGATGTGAGTTTTTTGGTTGATGTTCCCGACTGGTAGTTAGGAAACCGAACTTTTGCGTAGTGACTTGAGAGTCTGCTCTGATCAGCAATCTTATAATATCGGGGATCTTGGATACCAGGTCGTGCAAGCACCTTCCGTGGACAGCCACGTTGTCGCACTATGTTGCAGTTTGCATCAGTTCTCTTCCCACACGTGTTACATTAAATGACCAACTCCTACTACTATCCTAGGTCTTTCCTTACAAAAATAACATGGCTATAAGCAACCAAATATGGCAAAAGTTAACCATCTCAACAAAAAATAACCTAAACTCCTCAACCTTTCTGTCTCCAACATTCGTAGTATTTGTACCAACGTCTGCTCTGTAAAATCTACTGTTTCCAAAAAGTCTTCGGACGTCCTAGCTCTCGACGAAACTAATCTAAACTCTTCAATCACCGTCTTCTGTTTTCCCGATTCCTTGTTATCTTGCACTCTTTATGAAGGGTTCGAATATCCACGTACACGGCCGTGGAGTTTATGTATGAGAACATCTCCGACTGACTAGCAAAATCCCTCTTGAATCTGCAGACCACTTTAAATGTCTCTACGTCTTTCTTTATTAAGCTCAGCCAGTTATCACTTATTTCTCTAACGTCCTTCTTCCTCTCATGACTGTTGCGTGCTAGATAGTATTTCTGATAATATACACAAGACCATCTCCCTACACTCGTTTGCGGACATAAATGTGTTCGGTGACTTTAATGTCTACCATGCCAGGTGGCATAAACACTGTCACTGACCTCGCTGGCATCCAAACTCTTTACTTCTGAAACACTCAATCTCTCACGAAAATGGTGGACATCCCAAGCGTTCTCCAGTAATCGTATTGGACAGGCTTCTCTCCTAGATCTCCTTTTTTTAAATTGACTCATGACGTACCATGCTGTTTCGCCTTCTTAGTTATTCTGATCATGAGGTAGTGTCTGTAAACGTCTCTTTCTCCTCCCAACTAGCCATGAATTTCCTACTAATAGAGTATATTTTTATTATTTGGACTTATTCCGTGATATTATTCCTTACGTTTTCAATCATCCTGTTAAAAATTGCATATCTGACGTCTAGTCTGGTTAAAAGCCAGCATCGATGTTGTCATTCCAACAAAGAAATACCAACTTAAATCAAGTTCATCTTTTTGTTTCTCACCTGCATGTTCGGCCGCTATCACCCTGAGGAATCCCTTCTCTCGGCTGTACTAGAGTGACACGTCTGATTGCAACAGACATACCTTTTACTCGTACCGGGTGTAAACGTGTACTCAAAGAAGTGAAGTTACTGTTTGCTAATATAATGAAACAACGTGGAGCATCGCGAATGTTCTGTTCAAAAGATTGTTGGCGGCTCTGCAAGAGTGTACCGAACGACAGAAAATCATGAATCCCTGTATTGAAAAAATTCTCTTTCAACTGAATACTCGACACATCTGTATTACACACACCTGATTTCCCCACTAGATTTGAGGCTTTACTAAGTGATATGCCCATAAACCCTTCACTAGTTACACACAACATTTCTAAATTAGACTCCCATAAGGTAAGAAGAGGTGACCAGATCCTGTTCATTATCTTAAAGAAGTGTATTGATGTATATACTAAATGTGCGTTTGACGGTAGCTAGAATGTTCGCTTCCCGACCATATGACAGGAATTCGAATGACGCCATACGTCATTTTTTCAGGGATTTAAATATGATATCGGTCTGTAGAAGTTTTTCCAGCATACGGTAAAGTTGGAACGTGCCTGAAAACACATACTACAGAGGCCCGGTGAGAGAAATTGTGTCAACAAATCTACTTTGAAGCTGTCGATTGTTTTGATAGTACGGTGACAATTCATCGTGAGTAAGGATATCAAACTACCAGTGTTTTCTGAATTGTTTATCACGCCAGAATTTTCTTTCAACATAGTAACAATATAATACGTTTTTATGAATGGTATTAAACAAAGACAATTATCCCATTTTATCCGTCTCTACCAAGGATTGTTTTGCAGACAGTGGTGCTCCCAGACTAATAGCTGGGTCTTATTTATAGACAATAAGCCAAACGTCAGTTACTATATAAAGTGATAACATCGTAACATTTAGATACTATTATAAAATTACTAAATAAGAACGATTTAATATCGCAACAAATTATATCGTGGCAACTGTTACAGATTATAAGAAAATTATAATCTAGAACACGTTTATTAATGTAATCTAACCTTACGCAGTTTTAACAAAAAATAAATCAAACAGGTTTTGATATTATGCTTTATACAAGTCTTGTGCTTAATTTTACACATATTGTAAATGAGTACTCGATTGTGAGAATGATCAAATAAATTATTAAAAGAAAAATGATGAAAGAAAAATTAGTTAATTTGTTAAGGTTATAATCTTGAAATGAGTATATTGTCATACTCGGTGGTCACATAAACTACTGAAAACGTAAAAGCAATAGACATGCGACTTTTTAGTTATGTTTAAACAACATCTATTTTGTGTGTATATTCTGATTTTTTACCCCACGCAATAAAAAGAAAAGCGAAAATGTTATTCTTTTATGCAGTAAGCAAACATTGGCCATCTGCTGTGTGTTTACTTAGGAAAAAAGAAATGGAAACTCGTAGAAATACAAAGTCACATCATTCTGATATAACTTGGCAACATCTCATAATTACTACACCAGATGGCGCTATACAAAATTGTAGGAGATCGATGCAGAAGTGATTTTTGGGCAACATATTGACAATGCTTTGCGCCAAAAGCTGATCTAAGGGAAAATATTCTAATCACCAAGATTTTTTGCAGCTCTTTTATATCAGTTCCTCAGATCATATGGACTTATGACCGGTGATCTATTGTGTAATTCTGTGTTTATAAACGGGAAAATATCCAGCCATGTCCATAAATCAAGAAATAAGATAAAGTAATACCGATATTGAACACACAAAATAGAAACGAGACTTTCATGACAGCGAAATGCTGAAAACCATATGATAAATCATAAAATACAGAGATTATTTAATGCAGATATATTCTAATCATATCCACATTAATTTGGTATCAGATTGCAATTATTTTCATATTGGTAAGATTGAGAAAATTGTTGTGGATAGTAAATATTATGGGATTTGTATGTAATGTTACATGCTTGTTTTTAGCAAATATATTGCCATTGTTTTTGCTATTACAGTCCATAAACGTATAATTTGTCTCTTTCTATTATCATTTAGCAAGAGATTATACGGATATATGTGGTTCTTAAAGATGTTTTCTATGTATATTTCTTCTTTAGGCAAAGAATGGGGGAAGCAGAAAAATTACAGTTATAATAGAAGTAAAATAAATTTACATTATTTACATTATTCGGACCATTGTCGTCGTCTTTGTCGCCATAATTATTACAACGTTTCGGTCCTCTTAAGGTGTTTGGAATGTTGAACTGAACCCTTTATTTCGGTCACTGGGGTAGACTGCTCTAGTTCCACGAGCCATGATTAATGGGTGTCAGTTATCAGTTATCTCCTGTTAATTTCCCCCTGAAAGTTCTCCACTGTCTCAACCGGGTACATGGAACAGGGAATAAAGGCGTTGGTTAGATCCAGTGACAGAACCCAAATAGTGTGAGTTCAATACCCGGTTAAGGCAGTGGTGAATTTTCAGAGGGAAATTAAAAGGAGATAACTGCTAAGTGACATCCATTAAACATGGCACGTTGTACTAGAACCGTCAACCGCAGTGAGCGAAATAAAGTTTTCAGTTTACATTCCATCCAACGGCTGAAACGTTGTAATAAATATGGTGACAAAGATGAGGACAATAGCCCGAATAATGTAAATAATGCATATAATACCTCATCTCAGAAATATAGACAGATACTAAAATAAATTTATTGGGTGGTGTGATTTTTTTTTTCAGACAATACTACTGTTACCCTTCTCATTATAAATAATATATATATATTATGATTTTAATTATGTTTTAATTGCATATATTGGCATATAGAGTGGGTAGCAAAAAGATTTTACAAACATTGGGGGGGTCCTCAAACCAGAACAAGGACAAAAGTCCAGATAAACATATGTCTGGAAATCTAATGGAAGTTTAAAGAACGTTTATGGTAGATGGCGCTCTCTTGCTACATAGACTTGGTTACATTTGACAGTATTGTACATTTTTGGCTAAACTTTCTTCAACGTTTACAGTGTGTAGTAGTGAGTCAACTGAGAAGTGTTCTATTTAAAAATTGCAGAATATTCATATCGTGATCAGGCAGATATTATTTTATACATACGACCGCACGAATGCTAATGGACGCGAGGCTGCAGAGCTGTATCACTTTGCAATTCCAGACCGAAGACAGCCGAGTTATTCAGACCTTGATGCTATTTGTCGTCGGTGAGACAGGATCTGTGCCAACAGAAACTATGGATCGTGGAGAAACGACATCTGCGCGTACGCCTGACCACGAAGAAAGAATTGTACGATCATCATATATATATATATATATATATATATATATATATATATATATATATATATATATATATATATATCTGTGTTTGTATTGTAAATGTAATAAATCAGTTGGTATGTAACCCAAGTGGAACCTAGAAATACAAAATATTAAAACTGATCCACAAGAAGAGCTCAATGTATTCATTATAACAGAGCCAATAAATAGTATTACACAACAAAATACAAAATTACCTCATATGGGGGTGGATCTATTTCAACAGACGAAACCATCGCCAGTCTTATTCAACCCTGGTCTATAGACTGAGTTCGTGTTGATATTAGAAATTTAACTGCCTGTAGTTAAATTTCTAATTCCGACAGGAACTCAGTGCATACACCGAGTTTGAATAAAACTGATGAAAATTTCGTCGGTTAAAATAGATCTCTATTTAATAAGGTAATTTTTTATCTTGATCTGTAATATTGTACGGATAACTACAAAAAATTAAAAAAATAATTAAAACGTTGAAAAGAAAAACAAAAAAAAAAAATTGTTTTAGAATATCACCAAAAGAAATTAAAATTAAATTTTGATAAACTAGAGAAAAGAATTAACAAGCAAAGAACTATTTCAAGTTGCTGCTTTACAAGTGGTGACAGAAAAAAAAAACGCATAATACTGAGAACATTTGTCGAAATACGTGAATATATACAACCACGTGCAAATCAAAATGAAAAACAGTAATATATATATATATATATATATATATATATATATATATATATATATATATATATATATATATATATATTGTGATTTATTAACTTAGATTATTTCCAGCTAAAAACCGCGCATATATAGCACTAAACAATTATCCCTCTCAATATCCAATAGTAGTTAGCGACAGATAAACGGGAATATTGGGTAAAATATATATGAAATTTTATTTCAGCAGTAACTTAGTGATGGCTGAAGAATTATATTGGTTGGACCTGATGATTTGGCTAGTCCTAATTTAGATCTTTCATATAAATTTTCAGTCAACTCGATTTAGAAAACAACAGGGAATGGAGTAATATATTTGTCTATTATGATAAGCAGTAAATTTATAGGTTACTTCAAAGATAGTAAATATATCAATATAAATGTAGAGAATCATTGGGAATATGAGAAATTCGAAAGTATATATATATATATATATATATATATATATATATATATATATATATATATGAACGGAAATATCAAGCAAATGGTGTGGAGGGTAAGGATGATAAAAGAAAAGTACTAAAAGCAAAAGTGATGAATTTAATTAACAATATAAATCAATAGCATAGAATTAAGAAAAAAAAGGACTAACCAATTAATAATGCTCTCCCTCCAAATCCCATCAAGATCCGAATATATTGACAACGACTAAAATCTGGGTACGGTAAAAAAAAGTTTCTAACAGACAAACTAAACTTTAAATTACAAACAGAATACATTTAGATTCATCAAGTATTCCTTGGATCTAAATATATTTTCAATTTATATTGTTGATTCCTTGGTTGCCTTTCCACTCTCCCTTGTTATTTAATTATTATGCCCATAGAGCTGTCTTCCATTGGCTCAGAAGAGCCAGGATTGTTAACCAGTTTTGCTTTCTATTCTGATTTCTTTGTTGTTATATTTTTTACTATCTTGTTCTTATGGAGTTTGTATGTCTTATGATTCCGACATTTTCGGAACATTGTTTTATATTTGAATTATATTTATATATACTTTCAAAATAACCGTTTTTCAGGTTTAAATACAGTTTTTTACGCCAAAAGATTATTCAGATGTGGACATGTATTTTTGTGAATAGTATTACAGAGATATAAGTTATACTCATGTAGAAAATTAATCTTGCATTAAATCATTTACATCAAAATATTAAAAATCTACAGGAATTTAAGAATATATTAAAAGATTAAAAGCTACACGTACTTAGAACATATAACAAAAAAATAGAGGCATTACATAAATAATAATAATAATAATGATAATAATAATAATAATAAAATCGAAATCTCAAAAATGTGACACATGGGAACATCAACAATGACTGTTGTAGTTAGAACACAAGGATTGGTTGGAAAAGATTCCAGTAGAATAATTGAAGTAATTCCTGGAAGTCCATGCCTCGAAAAGATACAAAAAATTGTCCTCACATGTACAGCTCTCACTTTACGAAGGGTTTTATCTATGTAATTTTTTTTGGCAGTAGAAGGGGTCATGATGCCATTTCTAACCTTAGGTCTCTGGGTGAGACCTGGAAAGAAATGTGTAAACTCCAGAAATCAAAGAAAGTACAAGGACCTTGAAATAGAAATCTCGAAAATATGGCATATGGGAACATCAACAATCCCTGTTGTAGTTGGAGCCCTAGGACTGGTTGGAAAAGATTGCAGTAGACTAATTGAAGGGATTCCTGGAAGTCCATGCCTCAAGGAGATACAAAAAATTGTTCTGACAAGTACAGCCCACACCTTACGAAGAGCTTTATCTATGTAATTTAATTCATTTTTTTTTTTGTCAGAGGAAAGTGTCATGACGCCATTTCTAACCTTAGGTCCCTGGGCGGGACCCGGAAAGAAATGTGTAAACGCCAGAAATCAAAGAAAATAATAATAATAATAATAATAAAAGCAAAAACAAATGCAACCGACACAATAGAGAAACGATGGCTAGATAAACCGCTTCACGGTCAATTCTTTACCCGAACCAAATCAATTAATATAGACAAACACCATACCCATAGTAGTTACGTAGTGCAGAGTTAAAAGCTGAAACAGAATGTTTTATGTTTGCTGCACAGGACCAATGTGCGGTAACTAGAAATAATGAATGTGCACATACTAACAATTGTGTTAGTCCAAAATTCAAATTCTGTTATAAATATCCAGAAACAATTGATCATCTTGTACCACGTTGCACGGAACTGTTACACACTGAAATTGGTATAGATATCAATCACCCAGGACCGGCTAAGGAAATAGGACCTGTAACAATTTTATGGGACTGCACAATGCAAAGAGACAATAATCAATGCTAATCGCCAAGACAGTGTGATTAGAGACTGCAAACAAACAAAAAAATGGTCTCCTTCTTGATATGGCAGTACCTGCAGTCTGCAATGTATCTTTGACGGGATTCCTGGTAGCCCATAATTAAAGAAATACAAAAACATTGGTTTAAGGAGTACAGCCCACTACATATGAAGGGCTTTATCTATGTAAAATGTGTATTTTTAAGGGCATAGTCGAAAATATCATGTAGCTATATCTGATCTTGGCCGGACCCGGAAAGAAATGAGTACACACCAGAAATGAAAGGAAATAATAATAATAATAATAATAATAATAATAATAATAATAATAATAATAATAAATGAAATTCCACCAATGAAGAAATTAAACAGAATCTGCAGTAGAATGAATGAAGGATAAATCTGTTCAGTACTGGAAATATAACCAAGCAAGTTCAAAAAAACCCACAAAATGGCTTTTGGTTCTGTAGTCAAGCCATAAATCTCTTTCAAAAACATTACCAATAATAAGTCATAATACCAATCGAAACCCAGAATTGAACGTTGAAGGTATTACATATTTCCTAAAAAAAGGGAGAAGATGATCAAATAATTATAATCCAATAACATGTCTATCCACTACATATACATTGATCACGCCTAACCTGACAAAATGTACTTAAATTTTCTCGATGAAAACAACATTCTTCCCCAGGAACAGAATGGATGTCTAAGAGGTACACATGGTTGAAGATATCAACGACTCATAAATAAAATGATCCCGGAAATTTGCAGGAAAAGGTAGAAAATTCAGCACAGCTTAGATATATTACTGTAAAGCCTTTGATAGTGTGATACACACTTGGATATTGAAATCATGAGAAATGTACAAAATTTCCTCGGTGATAATAATTTTCCTGAAATATAGCATGAGACGATGAAAAACCACATTATACCTAATTCACGCCAAAGATACTGATAGTCTCAGTTGTCTGAAT
This sequence comes from Acanthosepion pharaonis, assembly GCA_903632075.3. Lineage (NCBI taxonomy): Eukaryota > Metazoa > Mollusca > Cephalopoda > Sepiida > Sepiidae > Acanthosepion > Acanthosepion pharaonis. The sequence goes on along the minus strand of CAHIKZ030005276.1, from coordinate 1,713,562 downwards.
ATCCGAGGAGTTTTCATTCAAGGATCCTCCTTGTAATTCCTTCCGTTGCCTGTCCTTTTGCATGAACGAAACATTACTAACTATAGATACAAAACAAAAGAATGTGTTTAATCATCTATTATACAAGGATGATATCAAATATTTTGCTAACGACAAAAATGACTTGAAAGATATCCTCAAAATGATGACATAGTTTTGGATTAGATAAATGAGAAAAAAAGTAACATTCAAATAAGGTAAAAACACACTCAATAGAGCTATATGTTGTCACAAAGATTAGGGAAGGGGAACAAGATGAAGTCTATAAAAACTAGGAGACCGCGAGTTAGATGGAATACAGCATACCATAATGAACAAAATAAGAAAAGAATACTATGTGTGTGTGCGTCCGGTGTTGAATACTGTGTTGTATTTATAAACCAGAAAATCAGCCACAAACGCTTTGGCCGTTGCTGGGTTATCAACATCCTGACATTGACCATAACTGATATTAAGAGAATGAATGTTGAAAAGTGAAAACTTTTAATTGACACAGCATTCATCTCCCTAAGGCTGATGTTTATCGTCTGTGTGTGTCAAAATCCGAAGCAGGCGGAGAATTAATTCAACGAGAACTGTTTTTCAAAAGCACAATAATTGTTCTTCAAAGATACTTGGGAATTACAGAAGAATAGATGATAATCTGTACAAAGTACATAAAAGAAATATAAAGATTTATGCATTAATAAAGGAAATAAATAAATTTATAATGGAAATTCAAGTGGTTGAAGCCGTGCAAATAGATAATAATACACCAGTTGCTGCGACAAAAATCTAAAAAAAGAAAATATAAGCAAATACAATCTACCAAATGCGAAATGCGATGTGAAGATAAGCATCTATATGTTTAATTCTTTGATCGTACCGAACAAGATGATGTAGACTCAATGGTTATCCATCAGTTATTACTGATTGCAGAGTTAAGAGTTGAAACGTAAGATTTTATTCTTGCTGCACATGACCAAAACTTGCTTACTAGAAATTATCCAGCACAAATTCTGCAAAATTGTGCTAACCCGAAATGTAGTTTCAGTGACGCATATCCAGAGACAAGTGACCATCTTGTATCAAGTTGCACAGAAGCCTAATGAATAGAAAACTCGGCATGACAGAGTGGGCCAATATATGCACTGAAAAATATGAAAAGTTTACGGGAAGTAAACTGAAATAAACATATGAACATCACCTAGACACGGTTACAGAGATATGTAACAATTTTATGGGAGGAACGCAGAATAATTAATGCTAATCGTCCAGAAACCGTGATCAAAGTTAACAAAAAACAGAATGTGCTTTTGTGGCACCCTGCATTATTAGAAAACTAAAAAGAGATATTCATAGAAATATGATTAATTTTTATTCGGTTTATTAACCAGTTGTTAGTTATTTAGAGACGAAGAATAATTGAGTTTTGAGAATAATTCTCTAATTGTATTTAGGCGATCCGAAAGAAAGAGGAAGGAAAGAAAAAAAAAAAAAAAAAAAAAAGAAATAATAAAAAGAAAGAGAAAGAGGAATAGATAATACAAAACCCGGTCATAAGCAAAACAGGTGTCAAAAGATATCCAGGTCAAAGTACCTGACCGAAATCCAGGGAAATAGAAATTGTTATATTTGGTTGAAGAAATAGAGTTTAGAGATAATAAAATAAAACAAAAAAAAGGAAAAGAAGAGGAAAGACAGAAACATAGTACGAAACAGGGTCGTGGGCGAGGACACGCACGCTCGACCGGTACATATCAAATGTCAAAATTATCAGGTCAAGCACTTGAACTAATTCCGTGTCCGCGTAGGATGGAAGTTTGTTAAAGTTGGCTGAAGCAATGAGATTTTAAGAACAATGGAAAAAAAGAAATATTAATAAGTGACAAACGAAAAGGGTGTCATTGAGTTGATAAGTGACCGTTGGAATTGTATACGAAAACAAAAAACCATTAGTATACAAATCCTGACCAGCTCTAGAGTTGAAGATAAGAACCACCCACGATGATGAGTGAAGATATTTTCAATTCAGATAATTAAGATTTTGCTAACAGGCCTGAGCGAAAAAAAAGAGGTGAAAGCAATTGTTTTAGCTCACAGAGGGCGCCGGCAGGACGAGAAAAATTCTTCCTGAAGTCACATCTAATTAGCGGCGGGCTATTTTGACAAATACCACGTATACGAAAAGGACAATTTAAATTTTGTTTTTTAAACAAGGTGTTTCTTCCCCAGAACAAAGCCCCGGATTGACCACGCCCGATTGGAGACGTCACGAAGGAGGGAGAGACGCCCGACCAGAATCTCATTAGCCGAGAGCGGTCACGTGATGTGCGAGGAAAGAGGAAGGACGCTCGACCAGGACCCCATTGGTCGAAAGCGGTCACCTGACATACGAGAGACCAGGAGAAACGGGTATGCGTCTCCCCCCCCAGAGGCACTGTGAGGAAGTAGGAGTGAAAGTAAGAGCGATAATGGGAAATCAGAAATAATGCGACTTTTGGAATTATCAAGAAAACCCTGGCACCGACAGACCCACCCCAGTTTGTTACGGCGTCAATAAAAGCAGGACCCCAATTGATAGAAATCTGTTCAGCCCCGGACGACAAAGAGAAGAGTTCAGACCCGGACGACAGAGAGTTCAGTTCAGCCCCGGACAGCAGAGAGAAGAGTTCGGACCTTGACGAGTTGGAGCTGCAGCCCGAAAGTCGATGAGAAGAAAGTTCAGACGACAAAGAGAAGAGTTCAGCCCCGAACGACAGAGAGTTGACCCCGGAGGCAGAGAGAAGAGTTCGGACCTTGACGAGTTGGAGCTGCAGCCCGAAAGTCGATGAGAAGTTAAAGTTCAGCCCCGGACGACAAAGAGAAGAGTTCAGCCCCGGACGACAGAGAGTTCAGTTCAGCCCCGGACGGCAGAGAGAAGAGTTCGGACCTTGACGAGTTGGAGCTGCAGCCCGAAAGTCGATGAGAAGTTAAAGTTCAGCCCCGGACGACAAAGAGATGAGTTCAGCCCCGGACGGCAGAGAGAAGAGTTCGGACCTTGACGAGAAGAGTTGCAGGGCGGACGAAGAAGAAGTTACTTGCAGTTGCGCTTAGAAGAAGTTGAAATCAAACTCAAGCCGAAGTGAATAAGCTCGTCCAACTCAAGCCGAAGTGAATAAGCTCGTCCAACTCAAGCCGAAGAGAAGAAGTCAATTCGCGCACTGACGGCGAGAAGAAACAGCCGTGAACGACTGGTAGAGATCAGCGCCCAGTGTCGAAACCAAACCACACCCCTGACATGCAAATTTCTAGAGAGTAGGCAACTCGAAGTCTTTAAGTTGTATGGTAGAAGCTTGGTACCACAGTCCACAAAACGGGTCGGGAAGTAGGAATAATTTTTATGTAACGAACATTTAGATATAAAAGGTTGTTACCCTTTTTATCAGTAATTTTTGGCCTCGTGAGTTTTTCTTTTACTTGTGTGTTACCACCCTGTCGAACTCAGCTTGCATACGGCCCCAATCCCTGTTTGATCCTGTTTGTCTAAGATCTAATCACAACGTGGGTAGGCAGACCGGAGATCAGTGCAGTTACCCTAGTAACCAGGTGTTGGAAGCGAGTTGGGAACGGCGAGGCTGGTAATCATCTAACCAAAGGGTTAGAACGTCACACTTGGAGCCGCGAACGAGATCGAACGACAGAGTCGACGCTGCGACCAGGATCAACCCTGAGACAGCCACGTGACGTCACATTCTTATTTACGAAGCTGTCCCCGAACATTGTAATATATATTTGATATTCTTCAAAAACTATCAAAATAAAAGGATCATGAAGTGAAAATCTAAAACAAAATGTGTTTGGAGTACATGGATCGATAGGAAATTTTCCGACAGAAGGGAATTGTAGTAGAGTACTCACATGTTCGACTCATACATTACGAAGGGCTTTATCTATGTAATGTAAAATGTGTTTGACGCTATGATATCATATCGGTGCACAAAACAGCCATAAATGGATACTGATATACACAGTTGCGGTGGAAAACCAGATGAAAATACATAGGAATCCATACGTATTAAGAAAAATCAGAGAAATATACCAAGAATTTCAATGTATTTCTTTTTGCTTAGCGTAGTCGCGACAATTGCCAGAAATAATCGAGAATGCCTTCGAGATGTCTGACATATTTGGGTGTACGCTGGAGTCGGCGCAGCTTCAATCAACTCATAGGTTAAGGTGAGTATTTTGTCATTCAGTTGAGTGTAAGGGTTGAGATAAGACATTAATCAGCTGGGTGAGATGGCTATGAGTTGGAGAGGATACCAAATAATAATGTCTGGTTCATGTAAATGTAACTGGGATTCCAAAAAGTCTTTAATAGTTTTGGACGTGTAAGTACTTTATCCCATCACGCTGATAGTAACATATTTACTACTATTTTGAATTCAGAGCTTTCTCTCAACCAGATTGTTTTCCCTGACCTATTGATATTAGCCGGAGTGATAGTAAAAAATGATTAATTAATTTCCTAATGGGTGAAATTAATGAATGACATTCAACTGGAATTTGAACTCAGTCTACCGTCTACATTATTGCTTTTCACAGCATCTGCACATATTGACGTATTAAAACTAAGATAATTATATTGGAAAGAAAGAAGTAATACTGTATTGAGTTTCTCTAGACATGCATCACGTTTTGACTTTGCTATCATATATACAGTTATTAGAATTATGAAGATATGATCAACTTCTTTGTAGATAGCAATATACCCACCGGTACAGAGTGTCTGTCAGTGGAAAACACGCGAGGCAATGCATCGCACTTAATTTTTACGATGCTTTTCTTAAATAAGCACTGTTTATGCAAAAATTGTTTACAGGAAAATTGCATTTTCTCAGTTTTTCTCTCTATATATTTAAATATGTGCCTGTGACTATCCTAACATGGACGCGCACTCATTGAAGTTAAGCAAAGTCGAGACATGACAGTATTTAGATGGGTCACTGCCTGAGAATATCAGATGCTGCAAGCTTGCATGAACGTGCTGTGCAATAAATAACGGCTCCGAAACTGAAATCAGAGAGATGAGTTCCAATTTCGGTCGGGATTTTTATATTCACCTACGCGAATTTATCAAAACTTCTTTTCTCCCTTCAGCTATGAGTAAATTAGTACGATTTGTATAAGCAAATCATTATCTTCTTGAAAAACATCAATCGACATAATTTTTAAATAACCTGCAAATGCTGATAAGACGTAAAAAACTCTCAGTGAATCAATCGATAATATATTTAAACATATTTTCTAATTTAGATATTATGCAAAATTTAGATAAGTCGTAAAAACAAATATATCAGTCAAAAATATATGTAATTTAGACCTTGTTGGTCCCAAAATTTTACTAATAGTGATCGATCGATAGATCGATAAATAGATAGATAGATAGGTAATATACTGGTGGAAATGATAAGAGATAGACAAACACATGACAAAATAAGTTTAGGCACACATAACTTTCCTAAAGGAAAATAGGTATATGTATCACTCACCTGTAGGAAACGTTGATAACTGATATAAAAATGCAACCGAAAAGTTGTGCCATAAATAACGGCCCCGAAACTGAAATCAGTGAGATGAGTTCCAAATTCAGTCGGCGTTTTTATATTCACTTACGCGAATATACCATTGGAGAAGGTATCAAAACTTCTTTTCTCCCTTCAACTATCAGTTAAATCATTATCATCTTTAAAACCATCAATCGACATAATTCTTAAATACCCTGCAAAGGCTGATAAGTCGTAAAAAACAATCAGTGAATCAATCGATAATATATGTAAACATAATTCCTAATTTAAATATTATGCAAAATTTAGATAAGTCATAAAAAACAAATGTACCAGTCGATAATATATGTAATTTAGACCTTGCTCCTTCGAAAATTATAATAATAGTGATAGATAGATAGATAGATAGATAGATAGATAGATAGATAGATAGATAGATAGATAGTATACTGGTGGAAATGATAAGAGATAGACAAACACATGACAAAATAAATCTAGGCACACATAACTTTCCCAAAGGAAAATAATGATATGTATAACTCAACTGTAGGAAACGTTGATAACTTATATAAAAATGCAATCGAAAAGCGAAGGTTAAGGACTGGGACTCAAGTAATCCCAGATCTGAACTTTTATGCCATCTCAGATAACAACCAATTTTGAAATAAATGCTAAGCAAATGGAGGAGATGCTTGACCCAACAGAAATGTAGCTCAACAGAAGGATGCTCACAATATTATAGACTAAATAAATGCGTCCCGAAGAGGTCATGAAGAAAATGAAAACAAAAAGGATGATCATCCAAAGAAGCAATTAAAATTTCGTTGATATATAATGATGATATTGTGGTTGATATATATGTATGTAAAGGTCATATTGTAGGTAAAAGCGAGAGAAGAAAACTGCGAAAAAGCTAACGAATATACTTGTCTAAATGCATTTCCGAAATGGATAAGAATAGTGTGAAAAATGTAAATTTTACATAGAGCTACAAATTATCAGAAGTTGTAGAGAGCTTCGATCTCATACATCTTGAAAGGCCAGGACACGTATAATAATAAAAATAATAATAATAATAATAATAATAATAAGAAGAAGAAGAAGAAGAAGAAGAAGAAGAAGAAGAAGAAGTAGTAGTTGAATGAAAGATCGTTAACATGCAAATTAGATCTATCATTAAATAGTTTTATTTTGTCTGCTGGTGCAGGGATCGAATTAAGTAAGTTTATTACACATAGAATAAAGGTTCCTTAAATGCAAAAATGTAATTTAAATAAGACGCGAAGATGCGAAGATTAACTTTGTTGCCATTTGTGTAGCTAGTTAACACAACGAGGTATCATTCTTGAACCCTCGGACATATGGCGTGCTTCGAGATTAATTGACTTTTTCCTGCTACTTTTTTTTGTTTTTGGAGTCACGTTTGGTAATCTTCCTGATGTCTGATGAAATTAATAGATATTATGCGTGAGATTTCGGTTTCATTGGTGGAAAGTTTCTTCGTAGTCTTTTGTAATCTGTGGTGAATGAAAATACTATGTAAAACTATGTAGAAGTGGAAACCCGACTTCAAATTAGTAATATATTATTAGACAATCATGACTGGTCATGCCGATCAGACAAACGGCTATTAAAAGAATAATTTAATAATATTTGTATATCATCATATTTCTGAGCTGAATCGCCGTCGAAATGGGAGTGCAAATTCGAAAAAAATCCAATGTTTTTCGAAACATACCATATAGCATAAATCTTGATAATACCTTCCCTCCAAAATGATATTAAATGCAATGCCAAATAGAACAAAACACAAGAATACGCACTGGGTTCGACCTAATGTCAAGAAACATTTCCCTCTGAGTATGGGGTTTTAACAAGGTAATTTTATTCTATTGGAAAATTGTAAAAAAAAAAAATATATTTTATTTTACTTGGAGTAGTTGAGAACATTTCAGTTGCCTAGGAAACCTTCAAATTATGAAAAAAAAAAGTGATGACTAGATCCTCAATCGGGAATCCATAACTTACCTCATTTCTATGAAATTATAATAGAAACATTTAAAGACGTAGAATAGAAATGCTGTAGACTTTGGATGAAATTCATATTCAAGAATCTCAGAATAATTTTCAACATTAGAAAAAATATAATATACATGGGAGAAGAATTTTGTACCAGCAAAAGTGCATTTGACGTAGATTAATCCAGTTCGACAAAAATCATATAAAGTATTTCTCATAAATCCCCGTTCATTGTTGATATGCCTTTCTGTATAAATATCTGAATTAAACTTTGATGGGAATTTTGTGAAGTTGGATGGTATAAAGTTGCGAAATAAAAGAATTCATTGCACACATAATTTATGCATCTTCAATGTAAACATTAATACGAAGAGAAACTGTCTGTCTCGTTATACAGGCTGAATCGAAGTATAAAAAATCTACTTCATTAATTGCGTCAAGGCACATTATTATTTATATAGTGTCAAAATAAAAGCATAATTAACTATATCATATAAAAATAAAAGATAAGTAAATGCTTCCATATTAATTATTTCTGTAATGAATATTCTTTTTCACTGCAGGCATTGTTCTCTCAGAGTTTGTTTTATGCGTCGAATCTATTGCTTTGTGTAGAAAGTAATTTGATAATAGATATATAAAATAATGATGAAAGCGCGCGGACTAAAAAAATAACACAATTAAGTAAATGATATCAGTTATCTGAAAAATAGGAAGTCGTTGACAGGAAATTATTATGCACACATGCATGCACACGTAAATATACACATATACATATATACGTAATTTTGGTTTGGTGATTACATAATATGATAATGTATACTTTGTTATTGTCTTTTACTCTGTGTGTGTGTGTGTGTGTGTGTGTGTGTGTGTGTGTGTGTGTGTGTGTGTGTGTGTAATGTTTCGAAACATGGCAGAAGGATGTCTGGAGAAATAACTGAAATGTTTTTCACATTCATGCAGAGGCAGCGATGGATACCGAACACTTAAACTAAAATACAAGTAAGGAGAAACAATTTCGCCGATTGATAAAGTGTGAAATGTGAAATGAAAATCCCCAGTAAATACTCACGAAGGAAAATGGCGATGTCCTGGTCAAACAATTTTACAATCATTCATAAGCAAAAAGGACAGACAGACTTCTCTTTATATAGGACACTTAAATCATCCATGTAAACAACAACAGATTATCATCAATGTCTTGTCCGTATATTGTTTAATTAATATATTATCTTTGATAATGGCTTATGTAAGCCGAAAGCTTAGATTGGTTTAAAAAATATGAATCAATATTGTGATTATCTTTGTTCGTTTAGTGATAATGTTATTAAGCTTATCATACGTTATGAAAAGAATTTACATAAAATAAATAGACAACACTTGTCTATATTATTTAATGAAACATGTATAAATAAAGGAACACAAGATATTTTCACTCTATTCCTTAAATTCATCAGATAACAATATGTAAAGCTATTTTTGTCATTAGATAGCAACTGTTATTTCCTATTTGCTTACACCTAGAATGAATGACAAATAGTTAATATTTTCTTCCAGCTTTTCGTTTGTGACCAGGACAATGGTTTTTCATAAAGCTACCTATTCTCATAGACTTAACCTCCTGCACGCCGTTTTGTTTCCTCTTGTTTTTGTGTTGTTAGCCATAATATTTTTATGGGATTGATAGTGGTTAACAATTTCCTTCTCCTCGGAGTTTTAGGCAGACATCACATCTAGTTAGCTTACCGTTGACTCAGAGAGTTCCTCCACTTTTATTAGGTCGTTTTTCGTCATTCTGGGTTTCTACCGACCCACCTCACTCAGAAGAACTTGGATTTCGACTGGAATACTTACCGTTAATGTAAGGGAATTGGATAAACATATTATTGAGAGTCACAAGGAATAGGGGGAAGTGGAGAGACATGATCGCCTACGTCCCGAAAGGACAAGGCACATAAAAAATGAAAGGCCTATTCCCATTCGGAAAACTGGCGAATGTGAACATTGTCGTTTACGAAAATTAGGAACAAAAAGACATATCATTCAAAAGTATCATTTATTCATTCTAATGAGCCCTCAAAAAAATTAAGTGTCTTTAGTTATTTCAGACTGATGGCTATACTGTAAACAACTTTCAGGAATCAGCCTCTAAATATAGTGTCACATTATAATTTCGTTATATGTTCCTTGGTAGACAGAACGTTCGAGAAATTCTTGAAACATTTACGAACTTATCGAATGTTATTAAAACATCTAGAAATATCTTGAAAATTCTCCTCAGCTCAGAATCTGTCTGAAATATAATAGAAATATGTTATTCCAAAACATCGATATTTGTAGGGAGAATAGTAAATTTCTTTGCTATTTAGTCGGAAAAATTCATGAAATAACAGTTACTGAACAAATAAAAAAATCAATATTTTTTAACGGTGTAATCTATTAATCCCTATTAGGAGAAATCTAAAGATACCTTTCATTCATACAAATGTATATGAGCAGAAAATTGATATTCAAATTCTAAAACAAAAAAAAAATTCAAATTGATTCCATTCATAACAGAACTTTGAAATTTATCTGCAAATATTTTGACACTTTCTGAAAATAATCTCAGCCAACAGTTTATCCACGTACAAAATAGACGTCATTTATTGACTTATGATTCACTGAAATTGCATTATTTTCTGCATCAGATTATCATCAGTTAAGTGATATTTATATTATCCTTCTTCTGTTTGGCACGTTGCTACTATTGTGTTATAATAAAGATTCAATCCAAATGAAAAGTTAAGTCTGTCAAACCAGAAGCACTATATTATGCAAATAGTATCCCTTACACAAATCAAATACGTTAGGTAGAATAAAAGAGCACGTCGTTAATTCTTGTTAATTACAGACTTCAAAACGCGATTTGGCTGTCGGAGGATAAAACCGTGATATCGTTGTGTCGTATTAATTCTCTGTTTTTTTTTTGTTTTTTTTTTAAGCTTTTCACCCCAAGCAAGGCGGGAAGCCACTAGGACGCAAGGGGTTACAGAAAATTTAGAGCAAGATCAGATAGAAGTGATAGAAGAATTGATGAGGGTAGTGGATAGATCAAGGCAACTGGTGATGTCGATTGATATTACACTTGAATAGTTGGCGATTATAGCCCACAGGGAAACAGGAAAAGGGAAGGCACTTCCACAGGCGAGAGGTGCGAGACATGAAGCTATTAGAGTAGAAGAGACGGCTACATTTAGGAGTTTCGACAGTGAAGGGGTGAGAGCGGGATGCCAGCCTCGTAAGGCGCTGGAACTCGTGACGTCTGGGAACCAGCGAATGCAGCTCCTCGGAGCAATTTCCATGAAATTATTTGTAGAACAGATAGAGGGAGGCGACGGCACGTCTGTGAGAAAGTGACTGTAGACGATACGACAGGGAAGGGCCAACCACGTTGTATATCCGCCTCTGGAGCCTATCAAGAACCCCGAGGCAAACAGAAGGGGCACCAGACCATATACTCCATGCAAGGGCGAATTGTGGATTTGTAGATCTGGAGGATCGACTCCGGGGAGAAAAACGTCCTAGCGCGGCTCAGGTAGCCAACTTTCCTTGCAGTGGACGAGGCAATTGACTCAATGTATTTATTCCATCTCAGGTCAGCAGTCAACGTGAGACCGAGAAACCGCAGAGAGTTGCTCTCGAGAAGTTGAGCGTCAGGCATTCTTATGGCGGGAAGGGAAGGATTTCTGTGGTGATTAATAGAGAGCAGTTTTGTCTTAGAAGCGTTGAAGTTGACCTGCCAATTCATGCCCCAGTTCACAATCGATTGGAGGTTCTTTTCGAGACGCACGTCCAAGCGAGTTTTGTCAACGAGACTAGATTTTTTTTGAGGCAGGAATAAATTGTGGTGTCATCCGCGTAGATGCCAACTTGGGAAGTTATTGCGTCAGGAAGGTCATTTATGTAGATAAGGAATAGAGTGGGACCTAGGATGGAGCCTTGAGGAACACCTGCGTTCGGAGGATAGGAACTGGAGGAGAATCCATTGAGCACGACCTTCAATTTACGGTTTGACAGGAATGATCGTATTAGGTTATATAATCGACCCGTAATGGCATAACCCTGGAGCTTGCGAAGATGGCCGGCATGCCAAACCCTATCAAATGCTTTGGAGATGATTAGTGCCATGGCTCGGGCTTCACCGTTACTTTGGAGAGCTCGGTAGACTGTTTCAGTGATAGCCTTAAGCACATCGGCTGTAGATCGGGCAAAGCGGAAACCATATTGCTTATCTGAGAGCCAATTATGGGATGTGAGGTGGTTAACCACTTCGGTATTGATTAGAGCTTCGAAGACTTTGCCGAAGAGGGGAAGGAGACTGATAGGACGGTAGTTGGAGGGGTCAGAGGGGTCGCCGGAGTTCTTGAAGACAGGAACGATCGAAGAGGACTTCCAGCAGTCAGGAAAACAAGGTTCCTTGAGGCAGTAGTTGTATAGTTTAAAAAGGGCAGGCGCCAGTTCAGGCGCGCATATCTTCAAGACAATGGCTAGTATCCTGTCTCCACCACTAGCCTTGTTGGGGTCTAAATTGAAGATAACGTCCAGTACCAAAGATGGGGTTATGTTTAACCCACTCAATATGGCCTGAGTTCTAAGAGGGAAGTCGGGTATGGGTACACCAGAAGAGTCGAGCGTCGAGTTGAATGAAAATTTCCGAGCAAAGCATTCAGCCTTGTCGGTAGAGGGAGTCAGGACTTCGAACTGGTTGAATAAAGGAGGTATACAGGGTTTGCAATTGTTCAATACGCTCTTGCAGAGACGCCAATAATCATTGGAGCCAAATTTGCGAGATGCAATACGTTCCTTCATCCGAGCCGCAAATAGTGACTTTGCATCATTGAGGACACGCTTACATTCGTTACGGGCGGAGGCAAAAAGACGTCTATTGCAGTCAGACATGTCACTACGGAATAGGTGGTAGTAGTGGTTCCAATGGGTGATGGCGGCTGAGCAAGCAGCCGAGAACCAGGGGGAGGAGCGCGACTTGACCTTATATTTCCTTGATGGGATGAAAGCGTCGATTCCAGCTTTAACCCAGGAAGAGACCTCAGAAGCACATTCTTGGACGGGGAGCTTAAAGACTCCATCCCAGGGGACATCGCGGAGGAAAACACGGAACGCGTCCCAGTCAGCTCGTTGATAGTAGAACGAAGTTCTAGTGGTAGGAGGTTCTTTATAGGGGGTGGAGTTAAAGGAGATGTTAACTGATACTACTGCATAATCAGAGTTACCAAGAGGGCAGAGTTGCGAGGCGCTGCAGGATTCGGGGATGGAGGTAAAGCACAGGTCGAGTAGAGAGGCTTTACCTTCCCAGTTGAAGGCAAAACGAGTGGGGAAGTTAACTATCTCTCTGAGGGAATGGGAGATTGAAAAATTAAGCGTTTGAATGCCTGCGTGGTCAGTAGTAGCATTCTTAAGCCACAAGGTGTGATGGGCGTTAAAGTCACCAAACACAAAAATGTGATCAAACGGGTGGAGGGAGAGAGCCTTGTCTATGCTGTCAGAAATGCTATCGAGTAACTCACAGTCTTGAGAGGATGGAGAGCGGTAAAGGAAGAAGAGATAGCTTACCGCATTGAGGGGAGAGAGTCAGAGACACATGTATGACTGGTCTGGCGATTCGAGAGAGGACTCTCTTTGCCAGAGGGAGATGTTCCTTGACGTAGACACCAAGACCGTGCATGTGGGTTAGAGAGTCTTTTCTGAGGAGATCGAGAGATCAGAAGAGGGGATAGATGAGACACGGTTTATCTCACAGAGAGCCAGTATATCCGGGCCGTTTGCAGTGAGGAAAGATTCCAGACTGCAGAAGTTTGTCCTAATGCCCCGGATGTTGGAGAACGAAATGTTGAGGGGTTTAGGTGGCTTTTGAGAGGCTGGTTTAGGGTTAATCTTTCGGTCTTTGTAACTCATGTTGAATTTTGTTTGTAAGATGAGAAGGCCCGAAGTAAAAGAAACAGAGTTTCAACCGTGACGCGGGCAGAGAGAAGTTGGCAAAATCTGCATCATTACGTGGCCTCAGGGCTGCCCACCGGAGGTGACTGCAGAGACACCTTTCCATGCGCGATATGGCACTACAAACACCCTGGTATTATACAACTGTTGATCATAGCGGCCGCTCAAGACGCTACACAAGAGTTAGGGCTCCTAACTACCAGTCGGAAACAGCAACCAGAGAACTGTCAACCGTGTACCCACTGAATGAAGAGGTGATGCCACAGACTGCACACATCACAGGACTGTTATTTCTGATTCGTCTGTAGGTGTTAAGTGACTACAACACATGGTATCCTTACAACTATAGTACTACAGAGTAACTTAGCTGGTTTCTGTAATCGTCTAATAAACTCATCTCAAATTCTTCAAGAATAGACTTCGTGTTATCATTGCATTTTTCGCAATCAGCTCTTCTACCTATTTTGTTGATACAACAACATAACCTGAAAGATGACACCCTTTCTCCTTTCATCTTAGGAAAATGAAATACAGATGTTGCATCAAGTTTTATTGTCGGTTCAGTAATAATAAGGTTTCTAGTGGTTTAACATTGTAATTACCCATAATTAACTAATATCAGGACGCCATTTCCTTGTTCACTCCTCAACAAAATACTTTGGAACTTCATTTATGACATATGTACCTATATGGATTAACAGTTATTTAAAGGATTTTTTTCCTTTATTGTTATCGAGTAGAACAGTAAAATCGATAATTTATCCTAATAAAGACAAAGAGTTGACACCATGGTGATGCAGAGGCAGAAGGAAAACTGCACTTAATCATTTACAAGATTGTAAAGGAAAGCCAGAACAGAGTAACCATCATTTGTAAGATGAGAGATTCTATGGCCGTAAGCAAGGGTGACAGTGCAGATGGAAACTGCAAATTACAAATTTCAAATCCAAATAAGTACACAAATTTATTATGTAGTGTCATAACACATGATAAAAGGCATGAATTATAAATTCAAATAAACATACAAATAGCGAAAGAGGTTTTCCAAAACGTAATAAAATTTGTTCAAACACGAAGAGTTGAATTGAAGCAACAACATTTTCGCTCTAAAGAAGCAAGGTATGAACATATTACAATTGACAACATAGATGAAAACGATTAAGATTTAAGTCAACTGAGATCAAACAAGTGTGTATTGAACTGGGATGCTTGAAATCTTGGAGACATTTCATAAGGAAATTTGAAAATTTAAGTTAAAAAAAACAGCTGAGAGAAGGTGACACAGAACATATTATAACAGGACATATTATAATCATTTCACATGATGCGAAGCAAAAAAGACGCAATAAAAACACTATGAAGAAGAGAGAACTATAAAAAACAGGAATTATTAAAATGGAAGTTAACGATTGAAAACGGATTTAAATTTGTGAAGATCAAAATTTACTGGGATGCAAGAAGTCGGATTATATTTCCACAGTTCGATAGAAGAAACTACTAGCACTGAACTTACGGTTTTATCTATACATTTCAATTGTAATATGATAGACCTTAAATTCATAAAGTCTATGTATTGAAGATAGAGCGACAGATGAAACCAACTAGGATATCACTTATTTTTTTGTATAATTGGATGTCAGAATGTATGCAGGAATATAGTAAGGTGACAAATATTGTTTAGAGCTAAAAACAA
Source organism: Acanthosepion pharaonis (assembly GCA_903632075.3). NCBI lineage: Eukaryota > Metazoa > Mollusca > Cephalopoda > Sepiida > Sepiidae > Acanthosepion > Acanthosepion pharaonis. Next base: position 1,698,283 of record CAHIKZ030005276.1, on the reverse strand, counting down.
TACAAAGTTGAGGAGAATCCTGATCACAAACAGCTTGACGCTCCATGTATATAATACAATTAGTTTCACCAGCACTGCTTCTGTCGTTCTCTTTCAGTTTCCACGCAATTACTCATTTTTCAGCTCATCTTGGCAACGTTAACCGAAGAAAAATAATTCTCATCGGAAATCTAATATTCACTTCCATCACATCTATCACTGTTTTATTAATCAGAATTCTTCCCTCAATTATATACTTTAAAATAATCAATTTCAATCAAATGTGATGATTTAAAAGGAGGAAGAACATTTTATTCTCATGGCTTAATTTAAATTGTTGTTGTGTATTGTAGCATTTTGTGAATCAGTAAATTTTGATGGGTTATATTAAAACAACGACCCGCATTATTATCCATTTAAAATTATGTTTTTCTTGGTGTCTACGATATATTATTTGATGGGGGTTTACTTGTCTTCTGTAATATTCATGAAGTTTTTAAAATTAGATTCTTTTTGCAAATTTAATTTTTCCTGAAAAAATAATGAAAATGTATTGTACTAAACTACCCACCATTATAAAAGCAACTGTACTTTGTAAACCCTTACTTGCTTGCACTTCACCAGAAAATTTGATTTCGGTTGGTCAAAGTATGTCTGTTTTAGAAGGTGTGATGACGGAGTAACGGAAGCCACAGTATGCGTGTGTGTGAGTGTGTGTGTTTTTCTGTGTGTGTAGAGAAAGACAGAGACATAGATAGATAGATAGATAGATAGATAGGGAGGGAGATAGAGATAGAGAGAAAGAGAGAAAGATTGACGAAGAGCCAGAAGTAATACGGTGCCTCTTCATGTCGGTAAGGATCCTGTCTAACAAGTGTTATTTTGTTCCTGATTTAGGTATAATATCTTTGCTCGATGTCTTCGCTCATAGGTGAATACGAGAATACGAGGAGTGTGCACTACACATGTGTATTCTATGCGTAATAGCCGGGAACGAGGAGACATACTGATGTGAATTTTTACGCATGCGCAGGAAATGTGCCGTTACTTCGCAATCAATTTTCTGAACGCACGTCGTATATCAATGACAGTATTTAACAGACTCCAGTATTTAGATATAACTTCATCAACAAACATTAACACACACAATGTTATATGTAAATGTATGAAAATATATAGATATATCTATTTACATGAGCGTCAATGTGTGTATGTGTGAGAGTTTATAGCAATTTTCAGATTATATTATAACAATGAATACAGCATCTCATAGCAATTAAAGATTCGTATTTCGACTCTGGCGGGAAAATAACACTAGAAAGCTGAAAAATCAAATAAGAAATTTATACTTGCTATGAGTTACTGTGTTAGTTGTTTTAATACTATTTTGAACTGTTCGGCATTATTAACACCTCTATGGTGTAAGAAAAACAGTGCTCAATGTTAAGCAACATAGCTATTTATTATATATACTAAAAAATATACATAGTATGTTACATTAATTGTACATCTCCGACATTCATTCTGAAGGAAATATTTTATTTACAATTATTCATATTTTATTCATATTATATTCCTATTTAATTTATGATTATTCATATTCTGTTTTGTCAAAATATAAATAAAATTAAATATAATATTTCCGGCATTGCGTCGGAATGAAACTCGAGTTATGCATTAATAATATATATATATATATATATATATATATATATATATATATATATATATATATATATATATATATATATATATATATATGTGTGTGTGTATGTGTGTGTGAAAATACTTTATACAATAGATAAGGATTAGGCGACTGAAAGTTATTTCTGCGTAGTGTGTTTGTCTGTGATTTTGTGTGTGTGTGTGTGTGTGTGTGTGTGTGTGTGTGTGTGTGTGTGTGTGTGTGTGTGTGTGTGTGCATCTGGATGTGCGTGATAATCTCTGTTAGGTCTCAATGGTTTAAATATTCCTGTATTCCCTTACACACAACTATGTCTGTTTGGCAGCATAAATGATTCTCTCTTCCTACCTCTCCTCTCCCATTCTCCCTCACTATTACTCTCTCTCTCTCTCTCTCTCTCTCTATATATATATATATATATATATATATATATATATATATATATATATATATAGCGGATGGAAGTTTTGACGTTCAAAAATTATTTAATAATCACGTGAACACTTTCTGTCATCGGAAAAATATTTCTCGTACAGGAAAAAATATATATTTGTGACAGTAATTAACGGCATATACGTCAAAATAAAACCCTCGGGATATTGTTAACTGACGAAAGAAACAAATATTCAAACGATCGGGAGGGATAAATAAAAACATGTGAGAGGATTGAAAATATGACATATTTCGTAAATAAATATTTCATTAAGCATACCAACATATTCTTTTCGGTTTTTAAGAATCAGCTCAAAGATAAATGCGCGTTTTAATGTTGTTTAAGACATATGTCATTCTTTTGTTATATTAAAAACCTCAACGTACTAAGTGCAATATATATATATATATATATATATATATATATATATATATATATATATATATATATATATATATATTTGTTTGTGATGTTGAAGAATTGTTTTTTTTTTTTACGAATTTTTATTTAGAGTAAGTTTACCGCTGTCACATTGTTAGAATGTCAAGAGATAAACTGAGATGAAGTGACGCCTGGCTATGAAGATAGAAATGGTGAATCGATGTCATGTATTATGTCGGGTTGGCTATTCTTCATTTGCCTGTATTTATCAAGAGTGTGATTATTTTCACCCTACTGCCTCATGCTCAATATCTGTCTATATTTTTGCGATGATGTATTATACACACTGTTTACATTATTCGGAAAATCATCCTCATCTTTAATGCCATGTTTATCACAACGTTTCGATCGTTGTAAGCTCCGGTCTTTTTCAGGTGGTTGGAATGTCGAACTGAACCCTTTATTTCGCTCGCTGGGATAGACTGTTCTAGTTCCACGTGCCATGTCTAATGGATGCCATTTATCCGTTATCTTTTGTTAATCCCATTCTACATAGCCCTAACCAGTCATTTACATGGGTTTTGTACAATATAAATTTAGATACGGGATTATTTCCCTTTGCGCATCAAGTGATCCACACAATCCTATACATGCATATCCAAGTATAGGAAAAAAAACACTATTGCGAATATCACGTCATTTACTTAAGTTTTGTACAATATAAATTTAGATACGGAAATTTTTTTCTTTTACGTATCAAGTGATTCACATAAATTTTTATGTTATTGTTATGGGGTCCACCCCGTTTTCATATAAGTGGACTCTACCAGTGTTACTTGGAGTGCTGCCGTTAAATACCCAGAGTAGACAGTCAGTGAGAGTAGTCGGATAGAGAGAGGATATACGGCGAGAGAGAGAATATACGAACGGAGATGGTGTGAGGTAATCTCTTGTAGAAGTCAGTTACAAGCCCGTAGACTCTAAGGAAGTCCTAGTTCGAGACTGTATATATCCATCTGTATTTGCTACTAACCGCGTTTCTGGACTTACTAACGGTATTACTCTTTGTATGATTGTATAAATACATTTTATTTCTTATATTTGATTATTGCGTTTGTCATTCCTTGGAGACCGAATTCATCTCTGAATCCACAACAGTTATATTAATATATAATAGGTAGACTGGCCCTAAATGCCAGACTATTGAGCCTCGTTTTCATAGAATTCTGATAGGGATGGATTACCTTTGTTTACATTCTGAAATGAGAAGGAAAATGTGTGAATACTGTCCGCAGGTATGCAAGATAAAAATGGGACAAACGTCCCATTGCACTCAGATACCCAGGCTGAAACAAGCCAACATGTAATTGATCAGTAATTTGCCGACTGTTTAATGATCGTACTATCGAGTAAATGTATCTTACATTTAACTCAGGAAATACAAAATAGGTTCGTTGTGATATACGCGGAATGACGTGTCTAAGCGGTGAATGTTCAAACTAATTGAACTAAGGAGAATTAGCTCGTCAGAACATGGAAATTGCTATAAACTAACGAGAGGCTTGCAAAGTTTAATATGTGGAAAAGTGGTTGAATGAGAAAAACATTTCAACACCCATATTGCCAAAAAAACGCTTTTGGACTATCAAAATGAAAAGTAAATACAGGTCAGTTCCTGTCCAGATATGACATCATGTCTATATTTCCCGTCTCATAAAGATAGGATGAGGATTCAGCTACTAAGTAGAGTGATATAGCGAGCCGAACATTTTGTATATTGTTTTGCACGTATATACAAATTCTACTTGAGCCTAGAGTTTAATCTCGAATCGCAATAATTGTTCAAAACGAACTCCTTTGTATTTGATGAGTAAAATGTAAGTTACATTCACTCGATGCCAGTAGGCAAAATACTGATCCATACATGCTGACTTTTTTCATCCTGGGATCTGAATAAAATGGGACATCTTGACACATTTTTATCTTGCACACCTGCGAACAGTATTGACGCATTTTTTTTCTCATCTCAAAATTTAAACAAAGGCAATCCATCACTCTCATCATTCTACGAAAACGAGGCTCAAAACGCACTAAGTAAGAATCGTCAGATTTCTGACCAATAGTCTGGTATTTAGGGCCAGTCTACTTATTATGTATTAATATAACATTAACATTCGTGTGAATCACTTGATACGTAAAAGAAAATAATCCCCTTATCTAAATTTATATTGTATAAAACCCAAGTAAATGACGAGATATTCGCAATACTGGTTTTTTCTTATACTTAGATATCCAAGTATAGGATTGGTGTATACGGATTAAACTCAAATGACCAAAAATACTATTCTTAAAATAGAGTGCAATACAGAGTAGAGCAAATATAATCATTTATTCGAAAATTATAACATAAAAATGTTATAAAATCACTCCAAAAATTGCCATTTTGTTTCAACACTTCTGGTGTCTTATCAAGTGATGGTGTTAAATGCAGAATCCACTACATTCAACATCATCACTTGATAAGACACCAGAAGTGTTGAAACAAAATGGCAATTTTTGGAGTGATTTTATAACATTTTTATGTTATAATTTTCGAATAAATGATTATGTATATGTGTGTGCGTGTGTGTGTGTATGTATGTGTACAGGGTTAGAGAAAATAATATGAACACTTAGCTTAAACACTTATTTATTGAACAATATGATGTTGTACCTTCATTAGCTTCTAAAACTGCATTCACTCTACGTGGAATTGAATCAAATAAGATTTGTATTGTTTCCAGTGGAATTCTAGCTCATTCTTCAATCAAAATCTCGGGAAAATTCTTCAGCAACGATGGGGCAAGAAATCTGTTCTTCACACTCTGCTGTAGACCTCCTCATAATGTTTCAATTATGTTAACATCACGCGAATGTGCTGACCATGGAAGATGTTCATTTACGTTATGATGCACATCAAAGCATGCATTCACTTTATTTTGCAGTGTGTATAGGTGCATTATCGTCTTGGAAAATGGAACTTTCTGGTAACAAGCATGGCATCTATTGTAAGGACATTGTCATTGAGAATGTCGAGATATTTATCTGCAGTAGTTCTACTGTTACAAGTGATGATAGGACCGGTAGATTACTAGGTAATTGCCGCCCAAATCATTACTGATCCACCGCCATGTTTTACTCTCGAAACAATGGAATCCCGATCATAGGCTTCACGCGGTGTTCTCGACACACTCACGAGTGTAGAACAAAAACGTGAAAGAAGACACATCAGACCAAATAACGTTTTTCCATTCATAAGGTGTCCACTTTTTGTGATCATCACACGATTTTCCCCGGAATTTGGCGCTCAATTTTGTGATCAGAAGTTTTGGAATCGTAGCCCTTCCAGCTTTGTCGAGTTCTTGATATACGCTGTGCGTAGAAAATGTGTAGTTGGGTGGTAATGTGTTCTGATGTCACTTTGTTGCAGTATTTCTTTGATTCTTTGCCAAAACTCGTCGGATTCTTTCGGTCAATGTTGCTTTCCGTCCATTGTTAAACTTTGCTGATGATAATTTGCCTCGTTTGAGGTAATATGTCATATCAGTTGACACTAAATTTCGTGAGACATTCAGAAATTCACATGATTCTTTTAATCGAGCACCAATAATTTGTCCTATTTGAAAATCAGACAATTTGCGAATTTTTGGTGTGTAACTCTTTTACGTGAAGATAAATAATGACTTAATTAAGTAGAAAACCAAGGTAAAGGATTAAAGTGCTGAGTATTTAAATTTTATGTCTTTTTGAAATGCCGTAATTGAAAAGAATTGCTATTTTTGCAAGCTGTTCATATTATTTTTTTTAACAGCAGTCTATATAAATATATAAATATGTAAATTCATTGAACTGATTGTCCATATCGACAATAGCTTGTTAAGAGTTACTTACGAAAACGTTTCCTTGTTCAAAGTTGCATATAAGCCTGGTCGACATGCTTCTTGCTTCTACACTGAATCATTGCTCAGAATCGAAATAGGTGTTTATATTACTTTGTTACCAGACGATATGTCAACAGAACGGGAAAACACGCTGCAGCTAAAGTAAGACAAGCTAGCACGCGTAAGTTGGAGAACAAACACGCCACCTGCTATGCAAATGTCATAAATCACCCATTGGCTGTTAGTACAGATTGATTACTACAAAGAGCAAATAGGAGAGACATGAGAAGTTTGCTGTTGATATTTTATTGCTTGCGTCTCTTGATGTCCTCTTTATTTGCGTATTTAATTTTTTTCACTGTTTTTAAAACCTAATTTTTTTATGGTGGTTTGGTTGTGGGCTATTTGTTTAATATCGTCTGGTATTTATTTTGGCTTCGATATGAAGATTTCGAAATCTTTTTCTTTCTTTTTAAAAATTTTGTATATTTCATTCTTAGACACAAAAAATATCAAAACCCAAATAAGAACTATATGCTTGGAGCATCTCAGGTATATGTTATGCTCAATGGAACATATATAAGTTTATATGAAATGGTGATATGAATCGTTATTTATGTCGTCAAAAATATTATTATTATGATTCCATTTCTTATTCATTTACCTTCTTGCTCTTTTAATAATAATAATAATAATAATAATAATAATAATGATATATCTGCACTGGAAAATCTGCAACTTCTACGGGAAGGAAAGTGAAAGAAACTGGTATGAACACCACCCAGACCCGGTTACGGAGATAGGACCTGTTACAATTCTATGGAACTACACAATACACACGGACAGAACAATCAAGGCCAATCGGCCAGATATTATTATTAAAGACCACAAACAAAAACGGTGCATCCTTATTGACATGGCAGTCCCTGCTGACCGCAATGTATCTTTGAAGATATTCAAAAAGTTGTCAAAATAAAAGGACCTTGAAATAGAAATCTCGAAAATGTGGCATATGGGAACATCAACAATCCCTGTTGTAGTTGGAGCACTAGGACTGGTTGGAAAAGATTGCAGTAGACTAATTGAAGGGAATTCCTGGAAGTCCATGCCTCAAGGAGATACAAAAATTGTTCTGACAAGTACAGCCCACACCTTACGAAGGGCTTTATCTATGTAATTTAATTTTTTCTTTTTTTTTTTTTTTTTTTTGTCAGAGAAAAGTGTCATGACGCCATTTCTAACCTTAGGTCCTGGGCAAGGACCGGAAGAAAGAAATGTGTAAACGCTAGAAATCAAAATAAATAAAAATAATAATAATTATCATTATTATTATTATTATTATTATTATCATTATTATTATTATTATTATTAATATTTTCCTTTGAATTCTGCTGTGTAAACATTTCTTTCCGGGGACCGCCAGACACATAATTTTAGAAATGGCATCATGACATTTTCCACTGACCAATTAGAAATATTCACACTCATATATTTTGCATAGATAAAGCCCTTCGTAGGTTCTGGCCTGTACTCATGAGAACAATGATTTGTATTTCTTTAGAGCATTGGTCTCCAGGAATCACTTCATTGTGCCTACTGGACTCTTTTCCAACCAATCCGTGGGATCCAAGTACAATGTTCACATGTGCCACATTTTTGAGAATTCGATTTCAAGGTCCTTGTATTTTAATACATTTTTGAAGATCTTCAAAGATACATTGCAGTCTGCAGGGACTGCCATAACAATAAGGAGACACTTTTTTGTTTGCGGTCTCTGATAACAATATCTGGTCGGTTAGCTTTGATTGTTGTTGTTGTTGTTGTTATTATTATTGAATGAGAGAAAGGCATGTTTTCTACAAAATTTCGCGAACTTTCAGACCGGTAAATGTAATTAATGTTGTTTAATTAAAAGACGGTGGCGATTATGTATCTCCATATCATACTGTCTTTCGTTCTTTTTGCCCATTTTGCTATCTCTCCTAAACATTTTCTGTCATCAATTTGCTGAAGCTTGGTAGAGGTTTACGTGCTTTAATTTCCTCCATTATATATACTGAATCTTTGTCCATTACTTGGCATATTTTCAAATAACTTGTTACATTTGTACCCGCACTTGTTAACCAGTTTTCTTCGAGTCTATTTTTTTCATTTTTCATTTCAATTCTAAAATGACGATTTCCTCATTTTTATGCGTTCCTCGTTTCATCAGACAACTATTTTAAAATGTTTGCAGCGTCAGACCTTTTGGCAACTCTGTAGATTTGTTTAATTAGCTTACGTATTCAGAAAGAGAAATACCGTATACATATGCCAGTTTCTTTGGTGTCTGTCTTAGTTCGTAATTCAAGTGGCAAGATGGAGGATTCGCTTCAGAAACTAGGACACAGGAAAGAGATCAAAGACAGAACATAAAAAATGAAGTGGTGAATATGGAGTCTAATGATGATATGAAAACAAACGTAACCATGATGCATTTCTAAGTTAAGAGTAGTGTGATATTTAGAAACATATTCGCAGGGCAGTATTTTTTCCTGTATTCTAACTCGTCGCAATCAATCCAAAACAATTAATGTTAGGTAAATATCAGACAAACCTATATTTCACAAGGTAGAAGAGACATAAATCGTTTAGTCGATACTTATGTTGTTAGAAAGAGAGAAAAGCGAGCGAAATAGAAGGATAAATAAGTAGGTCTTAGGAAACAGATATGTCTTACATCAATTAAGTGATATAAAGAATATATACTCTTAAATATATATCCAGAACCGCAGTGCATGAAATGTAAAATCAACCATTGATTTATAAAATATTTTAAGATTATTTTTGTATCTTATTCACATCGGGATAGGCGAGAAGATTAAATTGAATTAAATGATTATCATCATATTTTGATTAAGAAAAGTTGATCTGACTCGGCATCAACTCAAGATGTCAAAAGAATTAGGCGAATCGAGGGTTGTCTTCTAAGCTACCATATACTGGATCGAGCCCCAGTGAATGTCGGTGTGTCGTACAATATAAACAGAATATAGACATTGAAGAGATCGAATACAGGAAGTTGTATAATCGCCGGAACTACGAGAAGAATAAACGAGTGAATCTCTGCATCCTCAGAGGATTTCAACGTAAAAATTATACACTAACGCCTATAACACTCGATTCAACCGAAGATAATTAGACAGAATTATAAAAAGAAAAAACAATCACATATGAAAATGTAGTTTGGAATAAAAATTATCATATATATATATATATATATATATATATATATATATATATATATATATATATATATATATATCGACTGTACCAGGAAAGCCCCATTCTATGATTATAATGGGAAGTAAATCCAAACTAATGGTGTCAACATGGTAAACCCATTAGATCCTGCTTTCTCTAAAGTGTGTATGTCTTATATTGCTAACAAAGTGACGATTTTACAAAAATGCTAATCCCCAAATCTACACATGGAACTTTCACAACAATTTTCTTAAAACAAATAAAAACGAAACTATGAATCTAAAATCGACATTTTCAAAAATCTCCCACCCAAAATTTACATATGATCTCATGGTTGTTGTTCATGATGACGGTCGTCTTTTAGTATAGAATCCAGAGGTTAGCAGTGAATATTTTGAAGACAGTAGGAACGCGTTGTTCAGGTTAGCAGTGGATATTTTGGTAAAAGTAGCAGAGCATAGTTCGTCCTTCTGTTTCTCTTCGCCTGACAAGCTGGAACTGGACATTCAGGTAGAGTAAACAAAATGGCCGCCTTTATACACGACGGATTGAATATTCTACGTCTTCTGATTGGTTAACCTTCTATTGGTGGACTATAATGTGAGTCAAGTCATTTGAGCTAACTCACTAGTTACATATATACACAAAAACTGCAACAATGGTTAATAACAAAATATCATTATTTGATGTTGCTATCGAACTAAGATCCTATGCATCACCACTACGAACACTTGTCTTCTAAAGTATGATAGCCAAGTAATTGATTAATCGAAGTAATCTTGTAGCTATAGCCCAAAGTGTTGTTAGTTCAATACCTGACCACATTTGAGAGTTGAGCAAATAATTGAAACTGATATGTCGGGAAGTGAAGGGACAAAATTAAAAATGAAACTGAGATATCCGGAAGAGGCATGTCACGTGGAACTAGAGCAATAGGCCAATGAAACTTCAATCAGAAAAGGCCGGGGCTTAAAAAGACTGGAACCTCTTGAATGTGACAACACAGAGGAGGACATCATCTGAAAAATGTAAATAATGTAAATAGTAATCCGACATATTTAAATGTAAAAGGTACATGAGGGAATATAATATTTGAACATTTTTTATAGATTCCGATGGATGTAAACCGGGTATATTCATTTCAATAGACTAAGATTAACTAACAATCCTGATCGTTATAATTAGAATGATTCATTTCATAAATTTCATGAGTTCACCGATTATAAAGATATGGCCAACAGGGACAATGGAAACGACCATTTCTACCCCATTGAAACTAGGAAATCTCACATTGATATGCTGCACAAATTCCTAAAAAGATTGAATCCCTACACCAATAATTCGTTGAGGTCAATATCTACGCTTATTTTAAAAATTTTTCATAAGATTCTTTAATAACTTGTGCGCGAATGAACGTTGTTACCCACTTGATGATTCGCGGTCTGACGATTGCGTCAGGATGAAACAGCCTGCCGCATCTGAGTGTTGACTTCAATGTTCTCTTTTAAATATAGCACACCTTAAAACTATATTTCTCAATATATATATATATATATTGAGAATATATATATATATATATATATATATATATATATATATATATATATATATATATATTGAGAAATATAGTTTTAAGTTATATGTATATATATATATATATACAGTATGTTTATATGTATATAATGACTGACAGCGTGAAAGCAACAAAGTATACAAGGTGTCACTCCCCAAAGTAAGATATCAAATAAAATATTAATATTTAATGAAATTATCTCAGTTAATAAGTGCCTAACTATAAACCTCGATACATAGACTAGGAAGAAATCTGGAATTTAAACCCTAAAATCTGATACGAAAATATAATTGACTTTTCCCACCATGAAAAATTTACAGTATTATAAATATCACTTTATTGTATGAGATATTATGTTTCATTGAATTATTGTAGTAAATATACATGCATACATACGCAGGCGCTCATTATATATACTTTCAAAATTAGGAGAGTAGATGAATATGCGACCTTGCTTTTGACCTCACGGTCTAATCAGGCGATTTCTATCAAATGACCACCCAAAAGTTTTATTTTAAAGAAAGGAAAAATAAAAGTACGGTAAATAATTATTTTTCAAAAATAAATAACCTAACAAACGGCGGTCAAACGTATAAAGTTCAGTATATTAGGAATATATATATATATATATATATATATATATATATATATATATATATATATATATATATATGTACGTATCATAAAAAAAATGAACGGTCACACAATTCTGTTCTGTTTTTTTTGTTACTTTTTTCTTAATGTTTCAAACTTGTTTGAAAACAAGAGATTTAATTTTGTACATATTAGGTTCAATGATTTTCAAATGAGTGAATATAGCAATGATTAATTTTATTTCCTAAAATGGTCAGTACATTATGCTCATGATCGCAGGTCTTGTTATAAATTTTTTTAATGACGATATTCGATTATTTCTGTTAAGATGTTTTTGTTAGATTTTCGAAGATAAAGTTTTCGTAGTTGTTTGTTACGTCATTATGTTGTTTTAAACGTGAAATTTTGACAGACAGATATAGATTAAGAGGCCATGTCAAATCCTGAATAATTTCGTTTTGTATTGTTTTTCTTCACTATACAGTTGTTGTTGCTGATAATTTTTTAGAAGTTTTAAATTTCCTTGCAATTTAAAATTACTTTTTTTTACAGGTATTAAATAATAGTTGATTTCATTGATTGGAGCGAATGCGTGTTGTTCGGAATAAACTGGAATTTAAAAAATATATATATAGGTAATCCTGAATTTCTATTGACACAAACAAAATACTTTAAATTTGCAATCGGGATGAACTGACATTTGGAAAATGTCTTTAACCACTTAATGCATAATATAATTTATTGATTCTGCACAAGAAAACTGCAATATACAATATGTTGTCAGTCTAATGAAATATCTTTATTATTGGGAGTGGTGAGCTTCCTCACGGTGTGTGTGTGTGTGTGTGTCTGTGTGTGTATAGGTGTGGAAATTGATAGGCAAAGTGAAATAATTATCACGTTTTGTCCTGCAGAAATGCTTCATCCATCTAAAGTAATGCTGTTATTACTGAAGACGTGGAAAAGCTGAATTATTTTTTTTTTAATGATACGGTTTTCAAGTTAATGTTTAAGTATTTTATCTCATGAGAGGTGTCTAGACATTTTTTTGGTATTTATCAGTTTTCTCTTACAGTATCCTCAATGATAATAACAAATATACAATTACAGGTAAAATTTGGGTAAACATGTGGCAAACTTACAGAGGATTATTAGGCGAGCAGCGCATATTCTAAGTACTTTCGCCGGAGTTAACTGTTTTCTCTTTTAATTCAGTTCGCATTTTTCTAATTGCAATTGTCACTGGACCGTTTACAATGAGTGTCTTATGCATTAAGTTTGTTGTTTGGCAAAGTATATCTTTTATATTCATGAATCATTAGTCTTGATAACTGTAGAATTTGACATTCGTTGGAAAATTTTATCAAAGTATAAGTTTGTCAATTGATTCCATTCGTTTTTCAATGACTCTAAGAGTTCGTTTTCATTTTTTTCCTCTGCTGTCAAGTTCATCCGAAACTAATTCTGAGGATGGCTTTAAACTTTGAAATGTTGAGCGCTTTTTCTCTCTCCCTTTCTCTCTTTATATATATATATATATATATATATATATATATATATATATATATATATATATATATATACTTTATGAAAAACTAGGAAATCCGTATGGGAAACCTAAGGAGGATAAAATCCAGAGAGCTCAATGTAAATCCAGAGCAAATAATTTAATGTGGTCTGTTTTTAATTAAATTATATATATATATATATATATATATATATATATATATATATATATATATATATATATATATATACGTATGTATATGTGCGTGTGAGAGATAGAGAGCAATATATATACCAATTAATAATGCGTGGCGATTGTGTTTCTCGTTTTAATCGATTATGTGTGTTTCTTTAATTGTCATTACCATAAATTAAATATCTAAATATCATCATAATTTTCATAACCATTTAATAGGTAACTATATAAGTTAACGTTTTCATATTTAGAAACTTAAGAATAAAAGAACATAGTCATGTGCCGCTGGCTTAGTAAAGATTTTTGTTCTTGATTAGAAGTGTCAGGTTCAAAAGTAAGTTAAATTTTCCAAGCCGTCTTTCTTCCTGATGTGTTCAAGTAATTTCAGCAGATTTTTGTTTATTTTCGTAATTCAAGACTACCACATTGTTTACTCATTCTGTCTATGTGATTCTCAGTATGCTTCAGTAGAACCACATTTCTGCTGCTTCTACTTTGATAAGGAAATTTTCCAACATTTATTGCCATATAAGAGAATGGATACCACATAGCAATCCGGCACCTTTTTTTTTTCAAAACCATTCCATCTTTCAGCACCTTAAATCTTGGAATGTCTATTTTGTAATCCATTTTATGTTTGGATCTCGGAGTCGCATATTAAGTTGCTACACATGTATCTGAACTTATACATCCTATATTAAGTTGGTACACGGGTTTCTGAACTTATACACCTGCTTGATATATATATATATATATATATATATATATATATATATATATATATATATATAATTCGTACCTAACAACTTGGAATTTTTTGTTATTCTGATGACCGTAATTATTTGTTTCCGTACTGTTACGGCTTTTTTTTGCTATGTTTCATGCTTTCCTCTACAACCCTGTCCAGGACTTTCCTGTATTTTTCTTTCCCAGCCGACCATCAACACATTTTCATCTGCGCATAATATATTGTTGCGATTACGACCACCGATAATGAATCCTCGTAGGTTTTCCGGCTCCGTTAGGATAGGGTCGCTGTAGAAAGGCTATAAATCTGGGGAGAAGAGACATCCTTCTCTCACGCACTTTTCTATTTCGTATAAATAGTTAATTTATTTTCTATACGAATGCAGCTGGTTTGCTCTCAGTATATGGATTATTCAAACATAATTCCAGATATAGTTTTCAATGCAGTTCAAATAGATGCTTGTACCGTAACTTCGGAAATGAATCTATAAAACATAACTGCACATTCTTCTGCGTTTGAAATGCTCTCTCTCTTTCTCTCTCTCTCTCTCTCTCTCTCTCTCTCTGTCTTTCTGTCTGTCTGTCTCTGATATAATCAGATTTCTTGTTCCTCGTCCTTGACAAAGCTGCGCTGTTCTTGTCCTTTTTTTTCGGTTTAATTCTCCTTCGTTTTCTGTTCATGAGGATTCGCATCAATTGTTTGGTTACATGGTTCAGGAAACTGATTGTCCGATGCAGTTCGCATTCGTTTCCACTGGTCTCTTATGTATATTTACGAAGATGGATTTACTGAGGTCTTCCGGTATGTGACCACTGTTTTACATTTCATTTATTTTATATATGATCTTGTCAATACTGTAGTTGTCTGATGCTTAGAACATTTCGATACGATCCTATCAGACATTGTTGCTTGTACCTATTTATTTTCTCCAATGCTAATCTCCAACTTCATTTTTCATGACAATTATGTTATTTCAAACGAAGAGTTCTCTCTCGCGTGGTGAAAAAGTTATGTGATGCATTCGATCCATCACTGAATTAGTTTGCATTTTTTATTGTCAGTGATACTTCATTTGATATTATTACGCCTACTTGTTGGCTCAACTTTTGTCCTTAATTCTTCGATTTGGAGATACTTATGATATACTCTGCTATATATCTCACTTAAATAAGAAAAAAAAATAACAATTTACATATGGATAATACTGCCGGATGTTATTGGAATTAATAAATTTCAACAATTTCTTTTATCACATGTAATAAATTGGAATGTTTTTAAACAATCATTTTCTGCTATCAATATTGTTGCAATTTTAATATTTATGATGAGACATTTGCATGATATTGTGACATGGAGTTTCTCTTAGATGAGTTATTAATTTTGACCTATAAATCGATTAATATGAATAAATGTTCATTTGCAGGAAGATAGTGGAAGACATTTCGATAAAAATAACAAAAAAAAAAAAACTTTGTATGAATTAGACAACAACTGATATGAGAAATCAACTTAATTTATATACGCTTATCTTATATAGAGTAAAAGAAATGGTCCTCTGTGGAATGAAAACATTATTACAAGTAGACAATATTACACAGCAATAAGAAGTGTGAAAGAACCGGAATTCATATTATGCACGGTAAAACGTGCATAAAATGAGTAATATCTGGGAGACGGGTTAATTAAGAAAGAATGTTAAATCTCAGCCTGTTGGATTCACATCGCACTAATGCCTTTGGAAAAGGGATGCATCTACATTTTATTCTACGACTTATGTGTGTGTTAAATAACATTGTATACTGGGATCTTTATCGACAAGTGGTAGCTTGGAGTAAGGAACCATTAAATTCAAAATCGTTTAGAAGGCAAACTAAAACAAGTCTGCACTCTATCCAAGGAAGCCATGGCTCTTTACAGATAATAAAGAAATGCAGCCGATGATAATTTAATTCTGTAAGGGACATTTTAATAGGAAATAATGTGAATGCGTAGTTTCTCGTTAAGATAATATTACACATTGCAGAAAGTTGACCTGGTCCCGTCTGAACTCAATGAGAGCTAAATGAAGCTATGTGTCCGGTTGTAGCTGGAACATTTCCCCAGGCATTTCATCTCCCGAATTAATACCTGGAACCTGATACGTACGCAAAATGATAAGGTTGGGGGTGGGGGGCTTCAGCAAATTTGTCTCGTCCCATTTACGTTTGAGACTACCATTTTAAATAGAACTTGTGCCATATTCAGCTGGATTGGTTGCGCCTATAAGTTATATATATGAGGCAAAAGCCTTGCATAAAGCTTGGGTTATTCTCGTTTTCATATTAGCTATTAAGGCTAAATATCATCAGCTGCTTGCCTATATGTAATAAAACAAAACATTGTTCATATAAATTTATACATATTTATTTAATTTGTAGAGGAAGTGTTTACTCATGCCTTCAAACATATGCCAGAAATTAAGCTCAAGAGACGCATTTAAAATATAATCTTTTGAAAACATTTCCTTTTAAGGCCTTAGGCAATCATGTCTCTCCATATATTTCATTTCTGTATTATCTACAAATTACTATAAAGTTTTAAATAAATAGTGGCATGAGTCTCCTGCTGATCTCTTCCAAGGATTGAATCCAGACTAATGCTTCTCGTAGATGGACTGGCATCCAAATAAAAAAGAGCAAATATCACCGACTATTTAACGTATATCCGAGGGAAGCAGAAATAGAGATAATCATTTTTCTAGCCTAAATGTCGAAATGAAGGCGCAGGTAACCGTTAACCTAACAACACACCAAATGGATTCAACTGGATATAAAACTGTGACTAAGGTCAGGCACTTTTATTACATCATCTTCATCTATGTGTCGCGTCCCTTCAGGAGGTTGGCAATCATGATTTTACACAGCCTTTTAATTCTGTTGCTCTTAGCAACCTCCCGCGCCTAATCCCATAAAATCGTCAGGTAAGTTTCTCGCTGCCATCCCTTGCCCGTTTTGCTTTCGGTATATACTGTGAAAGTCAAATTGTCCGAACCCCTATTACTCATTATTTTCTGATTAAATTACAACTCTCACCTTCAAATTGTGACTATAAGTATCCGTTTTGCTTCCTTTTTCCTGAAAACTGTTTCCTTTTTAACATTTTCCGTCCATGGTGCTCTCAGCATAATCCTTTATAACCACTTTTCTTTTGCCTCTAGTTTTCTCTTCATCTGTGAGAATATTGTTTAGTATTCAGTGTCATAGAAAAGGAATGATATTGCGTAATATTTCAACACTCTTGTTTTGCTTCTAGAATTACTTCCTGATTCTTAGTACTTTACTTAGATTTCGGAAGGTATCTTTTACTATTCCAATGCACGTTCGGATTGTGATGTCTCATATTCTTTTAAAATACTTGGTAGATATGTAAGCGTCTTTACTTGTTAGATATTGACACCATCATCCCTAAACTGGGATATTGGCATTTTTCTCTTGCTGACTACGATATATTCTGTCAGTAGAATGCCATTGCGTGGTGTATATTGTCAAGATTCTCGCCAAGTGATAATATATCGCCGTAAGCAGTCCTACTAATTTATCTAAAATAGTGAATTTAAATAAGCGGACAATTTGTATTATTAAATATTTTACCCTCGAATTCATATAAATATTAATTTCAATAAATTTTATATTTTAAAAAAAATGCTTATTTCTACAATTACTAAACGACAGGAAAATACATGAAGACTGGCGGGATAAATTTTTTATTAGCTGGTAAGTATATAAAATTTTATTTGCAGAAGATAATTATGACAGATGAACAGATAAATATATAAACAGAATCGTTAAAGTATATTGGAGTATATGATTGGTAGAAACATAATGATCTTTTTTACCTTTAGAAAAAATTTTTTAGACCATTAAAAATGGGATTTGAAAAGAAATATGCTGAGTCATGATCAAAATTAATCATTGACAGATTTCATTGGTTAGGAAACGAGCAAATCTATATTCCTGTGATTCTATTTGAAAACCTTTGTCGAATATTAACATTTTATTAGTATTCATTTCATGGGAATAACTTTTGCAATTTACATAACACCCATATTGGCATTCTGACTGGGAAGAAAAGTGTTGAAACTTTAACTGACATCGACGACATAAAGACAAAAACCTGCCTACTTAAAATGCATTTCTACCAGTATTCTACGGAAAAGAACCAGCATATATATATATATATATATATATATATATATATATATATATATATATTTATATATATATATATAAGATGCTTCGCACACCGAGAAACTAGACAGGGATCGGTTTTTTCTTAATATGAGCTTCACGAGAATTTACAATATCAACAAAACCTATCTATCACTAAGTAATCCCCATTTTCCATCGTTTTTTTCCCGCACCGTTGATGAAGGAAACAGGCGTGCCCAAAAATCCCGGACATAAAACTTTTATTTCCGTACTACATTTCTGTCATATGGTTAATAATTGATATTTGATAAATGTTTTGGTTTGTTTATATTGGTACCCGTTCTTTCGCCCTTGTTTTTTTAATCAACCTCTCTATTTTATATATATATATATATATATATATATATATATATATATATATATATATATATATATTCTGCACGCTACCTCACAAGCAGGAGAACCCAATCATATATGTCAGATAATTTAGGCAACCAAATCTCCTCTTATTTCTGCCTCCTTCTGTCCCCAGGCTGCAAAATTCTTGATTATTATGTGAGGGCGGCAGTTGAGGGAGTGACCATCGAAATTCCTTCTAACACCATAGATGAACTGATGACAAGGATTATGGCAACATTCACCAGCTTCATGAAGGAGACCGTCCAGAAGAGATGCATGGGATTTCGAAGTTTTCTGGAGACCATGGTTGAAGTCAGTGACGATTTTCTTGACTAAAATACACAATTTAGTATTTCAAGGTTTTTTTTTCTTTTTTGGTAAATATATCTGTTAAAGTGATATGTCATAGTTATTTTCATTTTTTACTACTTTAGACGGCAAATTTTCCATCGTACACGTTTTTTGAATTTTCATATACTTTTATTCTGATTGGACGTCATATGTTACGTAAGAAGGGGTTAGGATTTGGTTTTGAATTTGCAAATATGTCTTTATTTTGCAATCAACACCATCATCTGATAATACACCAGAAGAGTTTAAACAAAATGTCTATTTTTCGATACGATGTTATACCAAACTAATGTTAGAATTTTTGAATAAATATTACTTGCTCTATTTTGTATTGAGCTTTTTTTAAAAAACAAATAGTACTTTTGACTTTCAGGACATTATTCCATCTATACCAACCCTGTATTAGGATATATATATATATATATATATATATATATATATATATATATATATATATATATATATATATATATATATATAAATTCCATAAATTCGTGTGCACTTTAAAAAAATTATAACTTTTATTTGTATTTGCGATAGAAATTCCATACCTGAAGATGTCTGTAGGAACAGACGAAAGCGTGTAGTAAAATAAGAACTAATGCAACAGAAATTTATAAAACAAGGATCTTTTCATTCATAAACAGGTTCGTGGTTTTTGTATATTATTTGAATTGTTCGTGACGATGGATTTTCTCGCCAATTAAATCATTAACCTTTGTATTTGTTTTTTTGTATGAATAATTCATGAATATATATATATATATATGTATATATATATATATATATATATATATATATATATATATATATATGTGTGTGTGTGTGTGTGTGTGTGTGTGTGTGTGTGTGTTTATGTGTATATATATAACAAATATGTAAACGATATGAACAGCTCAATGATATATCCTTTATGACAGAGCAACTTGGTTATAAGCAGAAATTTATATATGATTATGTTCTGTATTTATTTCAAACCAAACTGTCCGTATACCTTTTTGCATTTGATTACTGCATCGAATGACCGGTGAATATTGCTAATGAAGTTGTTACAATAGCCAATTGAGAATTCTTTCGAACTTTTTTCATAGCCTCTGTTGTGATGTTGTGAGTTTTCCGCGTGTCGGTGTATGAATCAAGACAAACACAGTTGTAGAGGAAAATACTGGTATATTCATAAAAGCAATTAACAATAGAGTGATTAATAGAACGAAGGTTGGTTAGTACGAAACAATATCCAAAGTCTATAGTCCAACGGTATGTACCGGGTAAGCTTATCTGGAGTGCTAACGCTGACTCTCTCTCTCTGACGCTCTGTCACTCTCTCTCCAGAGCTGACTTATATAAGAGGGACCAGTCCATTACTAGTTAGAAGGTGGGTGCGCCCCAACAGCCTCTAAGTGAGTCGTTATTTTAATGTTATTTTTCTGCAGTTTTCCTTTTAGCAATTTCACATGTATCTGTTTGTGTTCAGATCATATCTGTTCATCGGCTACTTCAGTGTTGCCATGTTGATTCTGTTCAAAGAATTTCAGTATTATATTTGACTGATGCTATGGATCACAATCATGCATAAATAATACCCTTCAAGCAAAATAGCACTTACCTCCATGAAAAGCAATGGAAATTGTTTGTTAATGTACTTCATCAAATGTCTATCCCCAGCAAATTTTTCCGAATGAATTCTACAACTCACCTTTTCGAAAGTAGCTCTGAAGTCTGGGAATATGCGATAGCATCGTTTACTAGTGTTTTGCTACAACCTAATCTTCCAAGATTCAATCGTGTATAACCACAGTTTGGTCCATTCGTGTACATGCACGTGACGACTTTTTTTTTACTGATATTCTGATCCTAATCAATTACATACATACTATCACAATGGCTGCTAATTTGGCAAAGAGAAAATTCTGTTGTTCACAAATGATGTGTGAGTAATGGATGATGCAATAACAAAAACTTCTTTTATCAGGTAGCCACATATAAGACAATGCAAACAAAGAACATGACAATGTAAACGAAAATATTGGTTCTTAAACTTAGTTAATGACAATATATATATATATATATATATATATACACATATATACACACACACAGACAAACACACACACACACACACACACACACACATATATATATATATATATATATATATATAGACCTAAACAAAGTTAATCAATACCTATCGATGTCTATACATGTATATCTATCTATCTATCTATCTATCTATCTATCTATATATATATATATATATATATATATATATATATATCCATACCAATCTATATATCTATAGATAAGTGTTGACTTTAATGTTCACTTTTAAATTTACACACGCTACTTCTCTGATGTTGACCATTTTGTCTCATAATTATAGCACACCTTTTAGAGTATATTTCTTCATGCACACACACACACACACACACACACACACACACACACACATATATATATATATATATATATATATATATATATATATATATATATATGAAGAAAATATAATGTGAAGGTGTGGTATATTTATGGGATGAAATGCTCAGTGTCAGAGTAGAGCGTGAGTAAATATAAAGTGTACATTAATTCAACACTTAGAGGCGTCAGGCTGTACCATGCAAGATGCAATCGTCAGGCCTGTGGCTTCTAATGTTTTGACTTCAATGTTCACTTATTTATATACACACATATATATATATATATATATATATATATATATATATATATATATATATATATATATATATATAGATATATATATATATATATATATATATATATATATATATATATATATAATAGTGATAGGGAGATACATCTATAGATTGGTATAGATATGTATATATACATATATATATATATAAATGGAGCTAGATATATAAATATCGATAATTATTGATTATCTTTGTTAAGGAATATATATATATATATATATATATATATATATATATATATATATATATATGTGTGTGTGTGTGTGTGTGCATGTGTTTGTATATATATATATATATATATATATATATATATATATATATATATATATATAGAGAGAGAGAGAGAGAGAGAGAGAGACGATCTGGCTAAAAGACTAATGTTACTATTTTATCAAATGGTTTGGGATATCTGTCAATAATGACCAGCTTTATGCCACCTATTTACTACAGCTTTACTGTTCTCGAAGTTAAATGACGTATGAAAGTCAACTGAATATAGAAATATTTTAAACTGCATCATGATGATTCTTACCGGACATGAAAATATCGCAAACCTGACAGTTGCTCAATGTACTTTGAACAAAACCTCCAATGTAATGCAGCCTACGAAGCCGTGTCTTGCAGAAAATATCATGGCAAATATTCTGGTTGTCTCACTAAACCAGAATTCATCCAGCAACTCCAGGAGAAAGGGACAGATATACGCGTGAAATGAGTGTTGCAATTTCCACCGTGAATCTTGGCTTGATTAAGGACATCTGATTCTAGTCATACAAGAGGTGTATATATCAACTCCTTTCAAAAAGTTCCCGAGAAAACTGCCTGTCCAAGACAAAGAACCCGTTAAAAAGGTGAAACATCCGATTGAACAAGGAACAATCTGTTTTTTCTCTGACGAAAACAATTTTTGTCAGTGCCAGCAGAACAACAGTTTATCTGCAATCCATATAACTTGATGAGGACATGGTTTCCCAAAACACTAATGTTCTTTTCTGTGTGTCTTCAGCGAGGGTGATATCATGCCACATCACATCTTTGAAAATGGTCTCTTGCTCAATTCCAATGACTATGTAGTGTTGCTGGACATTGTGGTCAAGTTTTGTTTGCAAAAGGTGATTGCTGGAAAATCATATATATGGCAGCAATATTCAACCCCCTACTACTTTTTAGAAGATTCAGAATTGGTTGCTATTTAAGTTTTTCGAATTAAAGTGCCACAACATCTGATCCTCACCTTATTTCCTTGATTTTTATCCCATGGATTTTTATGTGTGGGGCGCGGTTGAGAAAGACAGCAGCCACACTGCTTATAAAAAAAAAGGCTCAGCTTATCGACAGTATTAAGGAAGCATTTGAGGTTCTCCCGAGGGACATCTTAAAGGCCGAATGTACTTGATTCTGGCGTTGAATCAAGGACGTAGTAGATGTTGAAGATGGCTTCTTTCAGGAGATTTCTTTTGATTGTTATAACCTGTATTCCAATTCTGCTTTTTCCAATAAATTCACATTTAGCTTAGATATACATATCGTTTTCAATTATGAAACTCATGTAACTCTTTTCAAATTCTCTGCATTGCCTTCATATTGATACCCAAACCCTCTGAAATGTTAGTATTAGAACTTCCGGCGGGAATGCCAAGATGTAGATCATGTCGCTTCTATATTTCTGGCAAAGTAAATTGCCTCATGTAGTTCTTTTTCTCACAGGTGGTGCTCAACCGACCCTGCTATACAGTGTATAACAGAAAAAGGTTCAAATGTTCAAATCGTGTAAGGACATGGGAGAATTGTGAAATCTACAAAAAGGTTTAATAACCGAAAAAAACGCTAAACTAATTTATTTTCTGTTTAACGTGGTTTTCAGATAATTCTTGAAACCATTTGCTTTAAGAATCACTAAAAATCGATTTGAGTTATTAGCTAGAAAGGAAACGGTTTAAAATCGTTTTGTGACATACCCACTATCGCTTCCAAAGTGAGCAGTGGTGAGAGAAAGATCATTCGGGCCTTCAGTAATACTACCAGCATTGATACATTGTCTTCCATCCTCAAAGTCTATTCATGATCCATCAAAAGAACGGAGAATAATTATAAAAAAAACAGGGAAAATTAGAGTTCAATAGAGTTATATAACGTTGGGCATTTCAAGTAAGATATAGTCAATCATTTCTAAGATACAACGGTTCAAAGTTTAATCTAAAAATTGAATAATTTTGCTGTGACACGATTTGAATAATTTTGCTGTTTCACCCAGTATATTACGCTTAAACTAACTAGGTGTACGACAGGACTGTATAATGGATTGCTACGTAGAAGGTCATTTATTTAAAGATGTTTCATGATTTTTCTCCATTTGGCGATTACAATCACCGGAGTGACCAAAGATTCCCTGGGTAATAAAGCATGAGTGGCAATATAAAGATAATATTTAAAAACCTTTTTTCTCATTTCACGCAGTCAATTAATCATCACGTCACGTACCATGTTCCTGAAACTCCGAGGATAGTTTCAGTAGTATGAATACTGGTAAATCACTGTTTAATCCAATATTTCATTTTATAACTGATAATAGTTTACAAATCAAAATATTTCTTATTATCAACTCGCCAACTCCGCCCCATCAAAATTCTAAGCCCCACCTTTTCTAATTATTGTATCTCTAAAAATCATTATTAGAGAATTTCAGGAAAAAAAATAATTTGAGTTTAGCAAGTAAATTTTTCATATTTATCTTATTCTGTAGGTATTTTCTCGTCTTAATTTACACTGACACAAATACACAAATTTCAATCGTATTATGTCGACAAATGTTATACTGTAACAGTTGAATACTTTACGAATTAAAACAGGCAGTATAACATTAGTACTAAATTTAAAAAGAATAATTCAGAGAAATATGAAATCTCATCCAATGAAATATAATATCATTGTATAATCCTCCGTGAGCAAACAATACTAGTCAACGATTTTTTATTTATGAATTCCATAGTTTTGAATAAATTAAGTTGCAATTGTTAACTATCAATTTACGATCGATCGTCTATATTCCAAATGATTTTGAAAGTTAACTCGATATACTGAACTCTAAATACAAAATTATCTACCATTTCTTTATCATTTCAGGCTGTTTGAGTGATGACGAAAACTATTTAGTATTGATCTCTATATACTAGCTGTTCAAGCATGCTAAAAGTGGATATTTAGAATTCATAAATGAATTTGGAGTGGAAGCATGAATTATTTAATCCAAAATGAAGTCACCTCATACTCGAAAAACTGCGCAGTGGAATAACTTAGCAGACATAATTCTCTTTTACGCGTTTCCAAGCATTTATCCTATCGAGTCGAACTGTATTTCAACATTTTGAGATATGCAGCGAAAACGGAAAATTCTGCACTAGTGATGTTTATTCCATTAATTCCATTCATGACTGTTCTTAACGTACTTAAAAATATTCAACTTTTACGAAAATATTAATGGTTTAAAATTATATGGAAAATAAAGTTCGGCTGGAAAGTTCCTAAGTTAATCAAGAAGGTTGACCGACCAACTCTTGTATTCTGGTACACTTGCATGTCTTTTACTTTATCAACTGTTCTGTCTAATTACATTCCTATTTTGCCCAAACTATGCATATTTCAGCGGAAATGCTTTTAATATGTATGTTTGTTCGTATGTATGTATGGATGGATGTATGGATGGATGTAAGTTACAAATAAGTTACAGGTGAAATGGTAAGCTTTTATCTCTCTACGGTAAAAATAAGGTACAGGTCAACTGGAAAGCTTTTCAACATACGTAGGTTTGCGGCATGGACAAAATTTATTTGAGTTTAGCTAGTGCACAACCTTCTCTATGCCGACGACAGTGACCTGCTCTCACACGCAGTTCAGCACGCACAGGAGTTCATGAATAGACTATCAAGGTCATGTGCGTCTTTTGGAGTGTCCTTCAGCTTTGACAAGCCAATGGTGATTTATCAATCTACCCGAGGAATTCATTATATAAAGTCATCAATTTAGGTTGATGGTAATAAACATGGGGCAGTTGACAAAATTGTAGACCTTGGTAGCACACTCAATTGCAACAGCTCTCTTGACGATGAGAGAGCATTACGGATTAAGAATACCTCCGACGAATTTGCAGCCTTCAGCGTCCGTGTCAATAGTCAGAAGTGCATGAAAAAGCAGACAAAAATTAAAATGCCTGCGTTATGCCATCTCAGAGATGTTCATGTGAAACTTAGGTAGTCTGTTACAGATACCTGAAGATACTGGGAAATTGTCATCAGCGCTACCTTCAACCTTGCTAAAAAATAGATCTTTATTCTTTGAAAAATGCATATTACAATTAATTCTTTAATCGTTTTTTTAAATCTTGTTCGTAAAATCGAGACAGGAATAAAATCCTCAAAGTTATAATGTATTACTTTACTAAATCAGATTCAGATCAATTTTAAGTAAAATTCTGTACAATAAATAATTAAAATATAGGTTACTCGAAATATTAATACAGTTAGATATTTGCTTATAATTACGAAAATTCTTATATATATATATATATACAATAGTGAAGAAGCTAATTGAAGTAGTGTCGATAAATCAACCTACGGCGAAACACACACCAAATTAATAATCAATCTGAAATTAACCAATTTTTATATTGATGTTCAACTAGCAGAAGTCCTGAGAGCTAACTACAGAGTAAAACGCATAGTTTATATATTGGGTAAGATAACGTTTATCAATAGACATAAACATGTTAAGATGGTAGTATTCGGGGGACCATGGTCTTGGAGGTCGGATCCACAAACTACCTGTTTTTTGAAAAGAAGCTGTTCGAGTGGAACGTACAGCTCATCAATGGAATACTGCGCAATGAGACTCGTTCCCTACAATGTGCTTCCCATTTCCAAGGATAGAACAGTGACAGGATTGCAACGTTTCGTCTGTTGTAGGTTGGAAAAAATAATTTCCACGTACATAGTCGGAGAGGCATTTGAACTTAATTAAGAGTCCAAAATCTTTTGGTGGGAACTGTCGCCATATGTGGGCAACTCCAGTCGGTATATAACATCATTACTACATTTTTGGCCTCATCTTTGGGGAAGCCTATTTTTAAGTAAAGGTAGACCATAGCAGGTGGACACGGGTAATTACTGGTGCATTACAGAAAAGCAACCAGAAATATCATATATTTATTTTTTGTTAACTTTTTGAAACCTTTCATCTCTCACCCATATTTATTTAACACCTTACAGTTACTTCGTTATAACAGAATGATTATATACACACTTATTTTTACCGAGGTATCAAGCGTGTTTGCTGTTAAAAGTAGATTCGAGCTTTTTGGAACGGTTTAATTACAAACTTGATCATAACTGTCGGAATTTGAAATCTCTTCACAGATTCTATAAGGATAGTCTTACACAACACCCAGCACAGATTTAGAATATTTTTCATTTGTTAAAATGATGTTTAATAAAAAAAAAAATACATATCATACAAAGCGCTCCTCTGTTTTCTTTTTCTTTTTATAAAATTAAGTTTTTTAAATTTCTGCAAAACTATTTTGTTTCACCTCACGATAAGAAAGGTAGAGAAGCTGCCCGTAATTGATAAGTGACAGTGCTGATTTAATAGACTATATTAATTCTATTTTCGAAATTGAAATGCCACCATAATTTCATTGAATTATTTCCATTTTCTTAATTTGTCACTTATCCTGATTGCTGAGGAAGTGCCATCCATTTTTTCCTCTGTTTAATTTGAAGATCTGTCGCATCCTCAATAACGCTTCCTATTTTCAGTTTGAATTAAAAACTGCTTTCCAAACAGATAATTGGATTGATTTATTCATTTTGAAATTTACGTTTAAGATTTACGCTATGGCAAGTTGCACACAGTACTGCAAACCTGATCACTTGATTAAATCAACGGCGTTAGTGGTGAATATATTAGGACAATTTAATATCATCAATAAAATAATTTCTATGTGCTACTCAATAAATATCAAGTTTTTGGTGGGTTTTTTAATAGAAAATATAATAAAGAGATTTAAATTTATTCACATATAGCAGACGGGAGTGCAAATATTTCTGAAAACTCAGTTCGTTTCTTTTTTATTTCATTTTAATGTAAGTAAGGTGTAAAAAATTATATTTAATTCAGAGTTATAATATTAAAACTAAGTTTTCTTCCAATATAATTTACTTTTATACGCTTTCTCCTTTCAGGACTTAAGCGTTTACATCTCTCCGCAAATTCGCCTTTATTGCTACGTTTGAAAGTTTTCGATTTTTCCATTCTCTTTGTCCTTCTTCTGATGTATCTTGACTCAAAAATATTTATTACTAGCAGCATGGCCCGGCGTTGCCCGTGCTTGATTCAAAAATCGTACGACCCATACAGCAATCACTATCACTTGACTTAAAATATTTTTGTCTCTTCCTTGTCTTTAAAGGAGTGCCCTTTGCCGTGGTGATGTTGCTACATGCTTTACTTTTTGCCTATCTCACACTGCGAATTTTTTCTAAGCTCTATACTAAACATTAAATCTGTTACGAAAAACGAACTAAACGAAATGAACACAAAACGATCAGCTTTAAAAAAAGGACTCGTAACTGGAAAAACTGAATGAAAAAAGAATGTTAACAACAAATAATTTTTCACACCCAACCCAGTTCTGCGGAATCAGAATCAACGTTGAGTTTAAACAAGCGAATGAGCCAATTGGAGTAAAGTGCCATGCAGATTTAAATTTTTCCCACTTGTGACGAATGCAGCTATCGATCATTTTTTTTGCATGCTAGCATGCTAATTAACATTCGTGTCAGTCAGCTGTTGGCTCTCACGCTGGCCAATCTTCCTGCCTATTCGTGGCAGCCAGCTATAGGCTCACCCTCTGGCCAGTATAAAATGGCCGCAAACTACAGGAAAACTGCCGTAGAAGCATGAAAAAAACGATTATTTCCCCTATCGATGGGGGTTGGGAAATGCAAAGTCGGTTTTCGCCTTCCCGCTAACTTGCAGCATTTGCATGTAAAATTTGGTGCAAATCCGTCGAAAATTGCGGCCGTGCATTCGTTACACACACACACACACACACACACACACACACACACACACACACACACACACATCGTGCCTTTTATAGATAGAGATATAAATCACTGTTTGCATTTGCCATTTTCCTCTGCTTCTTCCCTCCGTATATCTCATGAATATTTAATTCAACAAGTATTCATTCCTCATAGTTTCTAAGAAATAACAGCTTCTTTTTTATTGCTAGCTAGCATCATTTTCATTCAATATCATACCTAGGGACATAACAATAATTTTTTATATATAACACCTGCTATTTAACTCATAGCTAGGGGAGAGAGAAAAATGAATTCATAATTTTCCAAAGATTATTAGTGCATAAGTGAATACAAAAAAACTCAACTGGAATTCGAAATCTGCCCTTCTCTCGGGGAAGGAATGAAATGAGATGACAGAATGAAAGAAAATACATACCAGTAAGAGTTACCTAAGCAATGTTTAAGGTTTGTAGCTCTCAAACCTCTAAAATATATCATGTATCGTAATAATTAGACGACGAATCTGTTAATTATTGTTCTGTGACTGGAACACAAATCTTATTAAGTGTAACTTTATCTGACACAGTCACTTATGCGTGATACATGCTTAGACGAGCATGTATCTTTCGATATATGGCTGATTAGGCAGATATTTTTTGGCATTTCTTTCTGCGGTAGACCAGTTACCATCCAAGTCTATAGAACCGGGCCTGCCTGTCTTACTATTTATCCAGGTGCAGAGAAGAAGAGGATTCATACATTTCACAATGGTATTAGCACGTAAGTGAATTCGAAATTGTCTCTCCGATTCCTCAATCCGAGCCGCTATCCATTACTCCATCGTGCTTCGTCCCTGGTCAGACTTGATCGACCAACCTTCTTTTAACATCCGAAAAGGGATGAAAAGGATGTTATGATATTTTTTAAAATATTTTATTTGAGATACTACTGATAAAATGTTATCGTTCTAATGACTACTGAGAACACTAAATCTTTAATACGGAAAATAGATAACATTATTTTTTTATTCAATACCTAAATTAGTAAGTCCATCTCAAATAATGGGTGTGTCGCTTTGCATGGTATACGAACGTGAATTATTTATTCTTTCTCCTTTTGTATATATATATCTTCTATGCTTTTGTATATTCATCTTATATCCATCCAATACAATGTACAGGTTCTACTTAATATGAGCTCTGGTAAAAAAATAAACATTTTTAACAGCAAAAATTGCAATATGAGCACTAGTAAAAAAGTGCTGAAGACATTAGCTTTATAATACCCAGAAATTCATACACAGATGCCTTCAAGGACACATGGCACAGTGGATAAAGCTGCTAGTTAGATCCAGTGACAGGACCCAAAGAGTGTGAGTTAATACCTGGTTAAGTACTTTGGAGAGGGAAATTTACAGCAGATAACTGACATCCATTAGACATGGCATGTGGAACTAGAACAGTCTACACCAGTAAGGGAAGTTCAGTTCGACATTCCAACCAGCTGAAGAAGGCCGGTGCGTACAACGGCCGAAAGGTTGTGATAAACATGGCGACAAAGAGGAGGAAAATAGTCTGTAAATAGTGTCAATATAGAGGGTTACTGAAAACGGTTGAAAGGTAATAGTTTGAGGTAAGAATGTTGGAATAGATAGAAGTAGATCAGAGGAAATATCATCTAGGCTCTGAAGTGCATCCATATACCACTGTATTATCTGCATATATATATATATATATATATATATATATATATATATATCCAATATAGACCGGTGCATGTTTTTAGGCAGATTGTTAATAGGAGACAGAAAGAAACCAGAAAACGAACATTATGCAGTTAATATAGAGTATTACTTTTTCTTCCCTGTTGGGTAGATGCTTTTATATTATCTTGTAATCACAGGTCATACATGCGCATACCCTAAACGCAGCTGGGTTCGACCACTTTTTCCATGTCGGGATTAGCTTCTTAATATGTGTTAGGCGCGGATCTACCGTTGATAGCAAGCCGTGTATCTTTCAAGTTAATACACAGATGCGTCTGTCTCATCTGGCATCATCTGCGTACGTGACAAACTAAAGAATAAAATGCATTTACACAAAGTTTCACCGAAATTACTTAAGTTGTGTCATGGTTACCAAATGTAAATTCGAGTGAATGAAGAATAATAATCTCTTTATTAATCATTATTAATTTATATAATGGCTTGTCACACAAATTCCGTCAAATTATGAAGAACTATAGAAAGAGAATAATAAATTCACTTAATTTCATATCTAATACTTTGGATTACGCAGTTTCTTTATATGTGCCAATTCTTGTCATACGAAGGTCGGGTGGAATGTTCATAGTTTGAACAATATATAAATGTAAGTATACATACAAATTGTTCAACTAAAACACATTCAAGTGTACCAGAATACAAGAATTGACATACATGGTCTTGTATTTTTGTACACTTGCATCTACTTATATTTCTATCTTGGTCAACCTGTGAACATCCTAGTCGATCCTCGTGTATTGCTTACTAAAATTGCTATTTATACCGTGATTGATATCAACATTTATTTGACCGTTCTAAAACAGCTTCAAATACTTAGAGAGTCAAAGGAATAAAATCGTGATACATTAATTTTATTTTATCTAAGTTTATTTGTTTTTCTTAAATACACCTAGAAAATGTTTTCAAAGAGATTAAACAATCATAATAAAGATGTCATCATAACGAATTATAGAATTATTTAAATATATGAAATATTCGTCAATAGCAAGGCGCAGTTGGCTTTATATATTTTGTTAGTATTTCGATGAAACTCAAAATAATAAAAATATTAACTATAGAAAAATATAATATAATTCTTGCTTTTATTTCTTTCAAGATAACAAGGCTAAAATAGGCGTAGATAGGTTCATGTATCCCCCAGTTCAGACTCTATCCTTCTCTTTTAAACAAAGGTAGACATTTATTATTGTTTCTAGTTTAGGATTAGGTTTCCGGATCCTGTGTCTAAAGATTTTAATTATCATCCCATCCGAGTAACCCCCAATAGATTTTTATTATTTGTATTCGTATTATAGTTAAATATTGATCGTTAATTTAATTTTCAATCTACAGATACATATTTTGGTAAATTTTATTGAGGAATTAAAATATTGAAATCACATGTCCTCAAGGAGACATGGCACAGTGGAAAAAGACGTTGGATGGTTCCAGTGACAGGACCCAAAGAAATTTCAGAACTGCGAAATTAACAGATAACTGATAACAGACATCCATTAATCATGACACGTGGAACTAGAACAGTCTACCCCAGTGAGATAAATAAAGGGTTAAGCTCGACATTCCAACCACCTGAAGAAGGCCAGAGAGTACAACGGCCGAAACGTTGTAATAAATATGGCGACAAAGATGAGGACAATAGTCTGAATAATGTAAATAATATACATAATACCTCATCTCAGAAATATGGACAAATATTGAAAGCACATCATTTGAAGATTGAGCATAGATTAACAGAAAAACAAAAGAAACATAGTTTAAATTAAGTGTTTTTATCAAAATTTTGTCAGATAGAAATAAAGAAAGTTTTTCTTGCATTAATACTTGAATCGCCATCATCGGGAGACAAGAAAACATAATTTACTATTATAAGTGATAAATACGGAAGCTCATGGATTTTATTTTTAATTTACCGGGGATTATTCACTGTACTTTGTACAAACTCATATAGAAAGGAAATCAATCTACCTACCAAAAGAGGTGAGTTAAATAACAATGCAGAGTAGCCACTCTTGATTTGCTTAGAAACCGGTCTAAGAGAGAGCACAATGAATTAATAAATCCGAGAATGCTTTTTCGCCTTATAAAAAAAAACTCGCCTAAGAGAAAAGTCATTCGGAATTCCAAATCACCCTAAAGAGGGATGAACTCAATGAGATTAACTTACAATAGCAGACCCACTATGGCGGTAATTTCTAAAACAAGATAATGACAGTTTTAAACTAACGGTTGTCCTTTATATTTACGTCACATTGAAGGAAAGGGTTTGCAAAAAATGATGATTGGATTATTTATAGGGCTAAATGAGTAAATATAATCTTATTGTTTTTAATCATTTCACCCCAAGCGAGTCGAGAAGGACAGTAGGTCGCGGGGAGTTAAAGTGGGAGAGGACAAAAGATTAACGGGATTCAAGAATACAGAAGTCAGTGACTGACGTTGCATTAAAAAAATAATATTTTTCAACCAAGTTAGAAATTTAAAACAAGATTGCCTCACAACATTCCCAACTATGGCATATGTACATGGAACTTACTAATTTTTGGCTCATAGCTGGCGAAAAAGCAGAGAGTTATGATTAGTATAGAATTGACAGCATTTAAAATGATTTATACACGTGTTGTGTTGGAGCAAAAATACGCAGCATTCCAATGCGTCTTTAGAAGGTATTTCTGCCTCTGAAACACAATACGGAATTTAAAGCTTAGTTCCTTAAAATCGACACGAAAAGATATGTAAAGGAGATTGGATAAAGCATGAATGTTGAGTATGTATAGTTTCAAATTGAAAAGAAACAAAATCTCTTTTATCAGGCCAAGTCTTAATGAAGTTGAGCAGGGGCATTAGATACGCACATTCTCAGGAATTATGCGTCCAGTTTTTCAACATGAAAGGTAATGCGTCTAGACATTTGGCGGTTGTTCAGGTATTCATGTAGATAGTTTTTTCATTGCTTTTAATTTTCTAAGAAGAAACTATGCTTTAAAGCTGACATTTGCATATATAATAAAACTATTCCAACGACAGAAGAGAAATATGAAATTTACCCCTCTCTATACTATACCTTGTCTCGTTAACTACAACTATCACCCTCCCTGTTAAATTACAAAAATTACACTACCCATCAGTTTCTGATCCCATTTTTCCTTTCATTTCGTTGCTGGAAGTGTTACCTGATGATTCGGAGTCCTTCAAAAAGGATTTTGGTGAAATAAATTATTGTAATGGTACCTTAAAATGGTCTGTTTTTTCAGTAAATATTAGCTCTGGATTCACATTGAGCTCTCAGGATTTCATCCTCCTTGGAATTACCCGTTCGGTTTACCAAGTTCTTCGTAATTTAACTATATATATATATATATATATATATATATATATATATATATATATGGTAAAATATAGTTTTATGGGATGGTATAATTATGGGTTAAAGTGCTCAATCTCAGGGCCAGGTTGAATGTAAATACAAAATTCGGCATTGAAGTCAACATACAGAGGCAACAGTTTGTTTTAATGGTAAACGCAATCATCAGTGTATGGACTGATGATTACGTTTAACATGAACATACTCTAGCCTCTGGGTGTTGATTTCAGTGTTCATCTGTATATATATATATATATATATATATATATATATATATATATATTGAAATTTATATTTAGTTGTTTAAACCAATCTTTAACGCTTATGCACAAATTGAATGATTAAATTATAAGATACTATTAAAATCTACCATAAACAACAATCACGAGTTCTTTCTCTCATACAATAAATGTTGCGTGTATATAATTTAAATTCCTTAACATCTTTCAACTTTAACGTATGTTGCAACTAAATCGAAACATATAATTGATATAGCAAACGATAAACTATATTATGATCCTTTTATTGATACTGAAGTACATTTACAGTATATTCCATTATTTCAGAATATATATTTTTTCAAATTTCACAATGTCACATACAAATTTCACACACACACACACGCGTAGACACGCACGCGCGCACACACGCACGCGCGCACACACGCACCTATATACATATATATATATATATATATATATATATATATATATATATATATATATATATATATATAAAGTATGAGGATAGATTATATTTGCAGCTTCACACATGAATTTAATGTTGCCCTCTCGGTCTCTCCTTAAATGAGTGTGTGCGCGTGTGACTATGCATATATAACAGATGACACTGATAGACATATTTGCTTCGTGCAATATCCAGGCCATGTGCGTTGTGTGGTATCTCGACTATTTATATATATGCTCTCAATTAGCATTACGGTTAGCAGATAAAGGAAGGCAATAATATATAATCGTGGCTTGGTGTAGATATTTTTTCACAATCACCTGGTGAATATCAGCTACATATCCGCATATGTGAATGTGGGTAAGCCCTCGTCTTCATTATAATATCACCGCAACATTCTTTATATTAATGATCTCCCGAAGAACTTTCTCATAAATTTATATATATATATATATATATATATATATATATATATATATATATATATATATATATATATATATATATATATATATATATATATATATATATATATATATATATATATATATATATATATATAGAGAGAGAGA
The DNA here is from genome assembly GCA_903632075.3 of Acanthosepion pharaonis. Classification (NCBI taxonomy): domain Eukaryota; kingdom Metazoa; phylum Mollusca; class Cephalopoda; order Sepiida; family Sepiidae; genus Acanthosepion; species Acanthosepion pharaonis. The sequence goes on along the minus strand of CAHIKZ030005276.1, from coordinate 1,662,890 downwards.
GAGAGACATATATATATATATATATATATATATGTGTGTGTGTGTGTGTGTGTGTGTGTGTGTGTGTGTGTGTGTGTAGAAGACTTTACTGCGAATGGTTGCACCCAGAAAATGTCAATGACCTAGTTGTCACAGCTGGTATCACTACCCCGAAAATAACAGTCGTTGCTTTTTCACAGAGAAAAACCTAGAATTACACCAGTCCTGATGAGCGGGTGTACACGCAGTGAGATCCCTTGTCTTGAACGTCTATGGAAAAAAAAAAACTCGACCCACACCTCAAATGGAACTTGTATATTCCGACCATGTTTGTAGTTGATGTGATAATAGACGGTTCCTTGTATCGTACCAAGAACGTAACTAACAACAATTTCCATAGTGCTTCAAGAATCATATTAAATCAACTATGGGTTATTATCGGTGTATCTAGTGCTTTCTAGTCCGTAATATCCTTTAATGACAGAGTATAAAATTATTGCACATCTCTGAGTGTGATTTTCCGCTCTGAAATCTCTTTGTCACAGTATGAACGTTGCCAAATCCTCAATAATGTTTCGTTTTTACTGTCAATTTTTTAAAGGAACTGTACTATTTAATTCCACGTCCTCATCCCTTCAAATCTATGATTGGCCATGCCACTTACCCGGCTGCATACAGCATCATTTTCTAGAACTATCACTTCGTTGAACTGACTCATGAGAAGATCAATACAAACGTAATCACTTCAAGTCAATGTTTCTTTCATTTCCTTTTCTTTTTTTTTTTCTTTTTTTTCTTTTTTTTTTACTGCTTATCAATCTTTTGCAGGTTATTTATATCCATGAATTAATTTCATATTTTAAGAATTTTGAGGGGAGATAATAGTGATTTATGGATGAATGAAGAAAAGGCGTGTTCTTATCTTTCCCAAGGTTATTCTTGTGTAAGTTAATATTACAAACCCGACAAGTATTTGAACTTTGCTGTACGATTATTAATTCCATCTATTATATTACCAACACACACAAGCTTAGATCAACAGATATCCCAAAGCGGTTACCCATCTAAGCAAACCAGGCTTGACATTGGTTAACTTTGGTGATCGTATGAGAACCTGTATGTAAACGTGATATATATGTATGTGTCGATATATGTATGCACAGCTTAAGAGCTATCATTAACAGTAAACGACATAACGTATGTAATGAAATATGCGTCAGATTAGAAACTTCTCGTTGCTTATTATAGCATTAACAGTATAAACCTGAAAGATACATGTATCAATTGAATAGAACGAGGTAACCATGCTGATATACCATCAAATTTAATAGCCCTTGCAGACTGAACTGTCAAATAAATACGCGTCAGGGATAGTGTTGCTGTCTATATCAATGTGATGGATACGTTGATCAGTTACTGGTGCGGCTCAGTTTGTTCAAGCAAAACATTACGTTCTAATTTCATGATCCACATGGCTCAGGATTTATGGCCCCAGACTTTTCCTGATAGTTTCTACTCCACACGTGACCTAATAGCTTTTTTGATCTGAATGCTCGTGTATGAGGACATCGTTTTAGGTAAGACAAACAAAAGCCAATCAGAACCTATGTCTAGTTCGAAGTCGCCAATCAACAGATCCACATGTGCAATAACTTCCGAATAATTCTCGGAGTTTGAGAATTGTTTATGGAATAATATATTTATTGCTTTTAATTGACCACAATTGCATGTTATACGAGTATGCAATATTTGCTATCTATTATATACCTTTATACAATAATATTGTTCTCAATTGTTATAAAAGATAATTACATTTATAAATTTATATCGCGTATATATTGCCAGCATGCATTCATTGAGTCATAAATCATTGAATTATTTAAACACGTTTTGTTTACTTCTTTTTCATATAATAATGACACCAAAATGTTTTTCCGTGAATATGAAAGGATGCAACTGAAAATATGTAGAGCAAACTTTGCTAAATTATTCCATTATATATATATATATATATATATATATATATATATATATATATATATATATATATATATATGCCTTTTAACTGAATTAATTCTCAAGGATACGAGGAATAAAGAAAGAAGTGTGCCTTTCTATTCCGTGTTGTTGTTGGTTAGAGCTCTCTCTGTGGAAATTATACTCTCTGAGTAAACACGAAACCTTGTTTAATCCCTCAATGTTGGAATGTTTTCGAAAATAAATTTCAACTCCGATCTGCGTCCTTCTTATCGACTGTTGAATAAAGACGTATCTGATGTCATTGCCGCTATGAAATGATTGGTTGAAGTGTGCAGCAACAGGGATATTGTTGTTGATGTCCATGGTGGTTGTTTTATGGTTATTGTATCGAAGATGTAATTCCCTTACAACTTCTCCAATATAATTTCATTCTTTCGTATTTGTGGCAGAAAAGCAAATTTATAAGATTTGGGCTGTCAGAATGCAGAGGCGTGTATACATATGTACATCAATAAATCCGCAACTGAAAAACTACATATGTATTGCATTTCTATACAGAAATGTAAGTGTGCAGTGTACAACCAATGCGATTAATATTCACAATGGAAATATGTTCATAGATAAGGCACAATATTATCCTTAAAATCAAATATTATTTTTGTAAAACTATCATTTTTTTCATCGCTATACTGCGCACTTATTGTTTCGCCATTTTACCAGTACCTTTAATTCCATTCACCAGATCATATATACTTAATCAGAACCGAAATGCTAATATATTGCACATCAAATTTAATAAATAAAAAGAAAATGCACCAATCCAGCACATGAAAAACATTCAAAGTTTGTTCATAAAAACTAAATAAATCAATCCTGTCTATCTTTTATTCATAGAAAATTTGTTATATATATATATATATATATATGTGAC